>CM051240.1:254389229-254401729 GCA_027917425.1 Gastrophryne carolinensis | reverse complement strand
TTTCGTTTTTGCCCTTTTTCCATCGTCTTCTCCCACTAATCCTTTACGTTTCCCGTTAGATTCTGATTTCCTTTTCCAATAAATTATCGTCCAGACGAAAATCCTTACGACCTTACGCCTGCGCACTACAAACTTAACTCATTAATGTGCTCGCCTACATATTTGGTTCACTAAATTTTGCTACAATGCTTACCTAAATCACTTCGCGGTCAGTATATTCTTGCATTTCCCACCCCTAAAATGTACCCAAAACACTTCGCGGTATCATTCTTCTTGCATTTCCCACCCCTAAAACGTACCCAAATCACTTCGCAGTATCATTCTTCTTGCATTTCCCACCCCTAAAACTTACCCAAATCACTTTGCGGTCTTATTCTTCTTGCATTTCCCACCCCTAAAACTTACCTAAATTACTTCGTGGTCAGTATATTCTTGCATTTCCCACCCCTAAAACTTACCTAAATCACTTTGCGGTCTCATTGTTCTTGCATTTCCCACCCCTAACACTTACCCAAATCACTTTGCGGTCTCATTCTTCTTGCATTTCCCACCCCTAAAATTCACCCAAATCACTTTGCGGTCTCATTCTTCTTCCATTTCCCACCCCTACACTTACCCAAATCACTTCGCGGTCTCATTCTTCTTCCATTTCCCACCCCCAAACTTACCTAAATCACTTCGCGGTCTCATTCTTCTTGCATTTCCCACCCCTAAAACTTACCTAAATCACTTTGCGGTCCTGTGAATTTTCATCTCTAAATATTTCTTGCCCCATTCGTTTTATGGTAACCAACCCTTAATTAATGTATTTAGAAAAGGAAAGGACACAGAAACAGGTATTTTTTTTTTTAATCACAAATGCCACTTTGTGTTGTTTTTGTTTTTTTTTTTTTATATATATATTTTGTTTAAAAATGTACCAACTTTTTTAGTATCTTTAATAAAAAATAACATTTCTAAATGTTTATAATTTTTTTTAAATGTTAAAAATGTTAAAACTATATACATAGCAATGGCAGGACCCAGAACATTATTCATCTTCATCTGTGGTCTGCAACGAGTCGCACAGCTCCTGCATCTCGGCCACCAACGCAAGGACCCTTGCACTCATTTGTGCCACTCTGGCACGTGTGGTCCCTGTATAAAAAAAAACATTATTTGTTGGCAAATACATGTTTATCAGCTGGGGATGGAATGTTTATTAGGTTGCCAGCTAACTCATGAGGCCATATGTAATTATGCTAAGGAATTAATCAAAGGAAGAGGGCATATGTCATTATGCTAAGGAATTAAAGGAAGAGGGCATATGTCATTATGCTAAGGAATTAATCAAAGGAAGAGGGCATATGTCATTATGCTAAGGAATTAATCAAAGGAAGAGGGCATATATCATTATGCTAAGGAATTAATCAAAGGAAGAGGGCATATGTCATTATGCTAATGCCATTGACTATGGCTTTAGGTATCTTGGTGATCATGTCAATTCCCACATACTCAAAAAAATGACATTACAACTTACTTCGTTGGTGGCCGAGGTCTGCTTCGGGGACCACCCTCCGTTCTGGGACCTGTCACTGCTGGGGAGTTGAGGCTGTAGAGACATGTCAAATAGGGTCACTTCTAATGTCTGAGTCAACAGTAAGCAAATGACAATTTGAATGTGTGTGTGACATCACCCACCTTCTACATGTGCCTCCTGGGCCTGATCTGCTGCAGTCTCTGCTCCAGATCCTTCACCCGCTACATAATCATCTAGAAAAAGAGATTAAGGGAATCAGGTTGGCTTTTAATAGCATGTATGTGTGTGCGGTTACATTAAGAGTCACATACCAGAGGCTAATGGCTCCGTCGCTTGGGCTGACTCCCTGCCCACGCCGTGATGCCCCTCCTCTGTAGAAAGGTCCAGGCGCTGGTCGGAGGCCACTACAGAGGAGGGGAGGGCCGTCGCCCTGGAGATCCACCACCTTCACTTTCTGCTGCAGATTCATGCAGCACTGGTCGGCCTGTGCGCCTCCGGGTGCATCGGATTTGGTACTCCATTTCCAACACTAGAAAAGCAAAGCATTTATAAATAAAGGCCTACCTTCTGTATTAGTTATATCTAGCATGCAATCACTATGTACTTACTTGGGAAATGGAGCACGAAAAATCGCCGCACCCGGGACATGTGGAGTCGCTTCAGGTCCGACCAATGCTGCATGATCTGCGTATGGGTGAAGGTGGTGTCCGTCTCCTGCTGGATCTGGGAAACGATCTTCAGGGCGACCGTCCTCTTCTCAAACGAGTTGGCCAGGTAGTCGTACCTGCGCTGAAGCATCGTCTAAAAAATACAAAATAGAAATAGTTGTTACCTAAAACTGCATACAAATATCTGTCACAATTAGATCAGTTGACTAAATGACATTCCCAGACACATTTCTAGGCTCAAACTATCCTTCTAGATGGAAGTGACTTGGTTCAAACATGTGCGCACTTACTCTGTTTTGCACAGAGTTTTCCAAACTTTTAAACACAATTTTTTCTTCCTGCGCTTCCTTAAGGCCTAGGCATGCATTTAGATGGCAAATCAGTCCTTACAATACACTTACGAGCATAATCAGCTCCTGTTGTTGGCGAGTGAAGATCGTGGGCGCCATCTTTCTTCTTGTCCGCAGCAGATAAGTAATGCCCCAGCGGTTTCCGGGTTCCGCACGGCCGAACGAACGGCAAAACCCAAACCAACCACCAAAGCAAAGGAGGGAGCAGCTAAGAAGAAGCCAACAACAACAAAGCAGGCAGGTACGCCGGCAAGAAAGGCCACTAAGAAGCAGAGGGTGAGAAGCCCCAGCCCCCAAAGAACACCCTCCCCTCATCCCTGGCCTAGCACATCCCTTCATAAACCACACTCTACTGGCAAGGCCAGTAAGAGCCAGCATGGCAGAAGCCCCAGCCCAGCCAGCTCTGCCTCTCCAGCTCCACGTGGTCAAAGCTTCCATGGGCATCGAACCACTAGTGGCAAGGCCACCAAGAGCCACAGGGCCCGAAGCCCCAGCCCAGCCAGCTCTGCCTCTCCAGCTCCACGTGGCCAATGCTCCCATGGGCATCAAAGCACTAGTGGCAAGGCCACCAAGAGCCACAGGCCCAGAAGCCCCACACCCCTAAGCACACCCTATCCTCCTCGGCCACATTTGCCACTGACACAGGTGGCAACCAAAGATCCATATGCCACATCCACGCCTGGAAGTTCGGTGGCCACCCAGGCAAGGACCCCCAGTCCATTTGTTCTCAAGCCACGTGTCGCACATTTCAACACAACAGAGCCAGCCCAGAATGTCCCCCGAATTGCCTACATACAGAGATGAGCCAGAACAGCAAGCAATAGGCCGAACATTGCAGCAAGGCCAGTTGAGTGGCAGGTTTGGTGAGGCCCAAACTCTTACATTGGCAAGTGGGCTCACACTCCATTATAACGAGCTATAAGGGCGAAAATCAAAATCTACAAGCAAAATGAGAAAGACAGAAATCTTGGAGGAGCTCACCAGACAGGTCAATGCAGCGGGGAGGAGCTTAAAAATGTGGAGCAGATACAGCGCAAAATATCTGACCTGAAGTATGCAGCACGGAAGAAACAGAATAAACGGCACAATTACAGGTACATATTTGAGTTGTGCATTTGTCTGCTTGTTGTATTGACCACAATGCCCTACATTTGCTAACCTTACAAACTGGCGGAGGCTTCCCAACAAAATTACAGTTTACACGAGCTGAGAAGATGGTGCTGGCGTTGATACATCCCGTGGCATTAGAGGGCCTCTCTGGCAGACGGGACACGGACATCCATACCATTCCTGCAGGTTAGTAATGTTAGTGTGTATGTGAAATGTTTTAAACGTGTGAAATGAGGCTCACAGGCATATATGAACACATGCCCCTAGGGAGTGGCTTTGAGGGGAGGTTACAGTTTTAGCTGGGTGTTTATTGTCTGTGGAATGTTCATTTAAAATTTTGGCAGCCCATACACAACCTTGGACAGTATTTATGGTCACTATTAAAGTCTTTATATTAGCAAAGCACTGCCTGTTATGTGAACATAGTCAATCATATACAACACTTCCTTCTTTGTCTTTATCCCACTTGGGTTTTAGCTGTGCTTTGGTCTAAAATATTTGATCTGGGGCCAGGGAAAGGTCTACATAGGAAGTATGCCCACCAGCATACTCTAAAGACAAATGCTATTTGCAAGCTGAGTGTGGGCCCCTAATGGCCCTTTAGGGATGTGTTACGCCTCATAACATGCAGTACATGCATGTTTGGACTATTTAAGGTGACCAATCTGTATGTACAGGGTGAGGCATACATATAACAGATACTGACATTCATAGTGAAGGTCACCTTGTCCCGCTGTTGGAGTTTGCATCCCTGCTTGCCCACGTGTTTTTTAAAGCATATGTAGTAATCCAGATCATCAGTGGATTTTTTGGTGTTTACATGCCTTTTTATTTTAAACACAGCCCAGCATCAAGCCTCAGCAAGTGTGGAAGCCTCATCCAGTTTGACCACACCGTCAACTTCCGTGCTGCCTAGGAGCCAGGAACAGATATATATGGTAAGTGGACTGCTGATGCATATGAATGAACATGACTAATTTGCCTAACAAATATATTTAGGGCCCAAACTGAACCTTTTTTGCACATGTCCCAACAGACCCACACACTGATTGAGGAAATCCAGGAGATAGAGGAGGATGCCAGCTTGATGGGACCTTCAGAACTGACCCCCCTGGAACCTAATCTGCCACTGTCCCAACATGCTACTGCACCAAATCTTCTGCAGCAGAGTGAAGCTGGACGCATGCTGCCAACCCATCGTGGGCAGCAGGCAGAGACTGAGCCTACAGTCCCCAGTGGTAGCTTTGCTGCAGAGGATTTGCACATCTGCGACTCTTGCTCGCCCTAGAGGTCCAGCATCTGCAGGCACTCAAACCCGGGGAATTGATAGACGTAGTCAGCAACGTCGACTAGTTTCCCAGGGGCCGATCCTGGAGTCAGCGTGGCACCATGACAGCCGTTTATTTTGGCAGGTGACTTAAAGAACCACAAAGCAGATTACTGCACAATTAGATACATTAAATAATACATTCACCACCATGCTGACTGAATTTAGGACGAGCAACAGCCACATGGCCACCTTATATAATATTTTCACAGCCATGCTCGAGGAATTTCGATCAAGCAATAGACTCATGTTGGAACAGTGGCAGATTATGAATGCCACACATGCCCAGGTGATGGGCCACCTCCAAGGCCCACCACCAGGGTTTTATGGGCATTTTAACAGCTATTTGACCTGTATCTGCTCCACATCTTTCCTCTACATCCCCACTGTATTGACCTGTCTAGTGAGCGCTTCCAAGATTGCCTTTTTTAGGGCTTTGCTTGTATGATTTTGATTTTCGCCCATGTAGCTCATTAGAGTGCTGAGATACCCCACTAGCCAATGCCTGAGCTAAAGCCTCACTGAAGCAGCCGCTCAAGATGCCACGCTGCAGGCTTGGGCCTAATGAAACTGTGTCTGGCTCATCCTGTTTGTTGGCAAGATTGAGGGGACATTCTGGGCTGGGAAACTACTACCTTGAACCTTGGCAAAGATTGGACTGGACTTGCAGTTCCTGGGAAAAAATAAAAATAAAAAAAATTAGCAAGGCAAGGTAAACTACTCAAACACTAACTCCTAACACTGTTGGTCAATACAAAGTAAGTACATAAGTAGTCTTTACCAAAAAAAAGGATATGTATGTTGGATCAAATAAAGATTAACATTCGAATTACTAATTAAGGTCCACATGAAAATGTTTTGCTTTGGCCGACATTAAAAACATTGATGAAGCTATAGATGGTCAAATGGATCACAGGGACAATTTACAAGGAGTGATTAAGCTATACACGGTCAAATGGGACACAGGGTCACTTGAGAAAGAGGGATTAAGCTGTACACTGTAAGCAGTTTTACAGGGAGAATTTACAAGGAGGGATTAAGATATACACTGTAAGCTGTTTCCCAGGGACAATTTACAAGGAGGAATTAATAGATAGTTACAATACAGTTTGTCTAAACTATATAACAAAATGACCGATTGAACTTACTTATAGATGTACTCGTCGGCTGCAGGAGGGACCAATGCAACGTGGGTGCAATCAATCGCACCCATGACGTTGGGTATGTCGGTGATATTATAAAAAGCCAACTTAAACGCGTTCCAGGCTACCATGTCGTCCGGAAATAAAATATATTTCTGACTAATGGTAGCCATGCCTTTCAAAAACTTGGATAGCGCGCGGCTCAACGTAGGCTGGGACATCCCCATGACGAGGGCACCCAGCCTCTGGAACGAGTCGTTCGCCAAAAATTACAGGCAGCCAAGCATCTTGGTCATACCTAAAATTGCTTGCCCCTTCCTTGTGGTGCGGGCTAACCATGGCCGCAGCTCACTATACAACTTATGGAGAGAGGCACGATTAAGTCTGGTCAGCTCGAACAACTCAATGTCATGCATGCCATCAATATGCATGCGTCACCGGTGCAATCTGGCCTCGGCCCTGCTGATACATGCAATGCCCGTTAGCTGAAGGCGCTCATATTCCTCCACAAAGCCGCAAAACATGGTGAAAGCAAGGTATCCGAGGTCAAAGTGATTGCAAAGGAAACGGTATAGGGTGGTCCCTCGGCAATCAGCTCTCTGAATGAGACGCAAGCCCATACCAATAATGTAAATTATCTGAACGAACGCAAAATATCCGATTTTGATGGTAAAATGATCCGAACTAACGCAAATGATCCGATTTAGTTTCGTTCATCAAAATTGCATATACTCATTAGTGCGAACGAACGTACGAATGGAAAATGGAACAGGAAAACAAAAAAATTGACAAACACACACAAAAACATACACAGACAGCTACGAAAGTCCAGACAAATGTGTCTCTGAATCGAGCCTATAGTGCCAGAAGCTGTGTGGTTAAAGGCTGTTTTTGAACAAGTGAACTAGTAACCAAGCGAAAACATGGAATTGTATGGAATTACATTGTTATTACATTGTAACATGAACACTTTACTACCAGACGTGTAATGACAATTCTGCATAAAAATATTATTAATCCAAAAAGTTTTCAAAAATGTCATTTTCTTGCCCAGGATACATGTCAGAAAGATTTGAGAATTTTTTTAACTGAAAAAAAAAATTGGAATCAGGAAAGGGATTTAAGGATCACCCATTAAAATGTATGGGAGAGCGCCAGGTAATGACAGGTTAGACGTGGCGCTCTGCAAGGCTGAACGCCGGCGCTGAACGCTGAGCCTGGGATAATGATGAATCGGACGCTACATGGCGTTGTTCCAGTCGTCACCAGATTTGGCTTCATAAATGTGTAATTGCGTGCCCTCTCAGCCATTCACCTGCCGCTACCTGGCGCTGCCTGCCGCTGTACAGGCACTAACTGGCGCTATCCCTTCATGAATAAGGTCCTGAATCATTTATTGATGCAGATCTGCATGTTATGATTGCTGGCAGCTCAGAGGATGGCGATCATGATCAGCACCAGCGGTGGACCCTTCAGCAGCAGTGGAGAAGGAGGAAAGGACCAGAAGACCATCAGCAGCAATGGTGGACTTTTCAGAGGCCACAAAAAAAGTAGCAGAAAATCATAGGCAGCCACAGGGAAAGCAGTACTTGGTCAAGGACTGGAGGATGATTGGTGGAAGTGGAGTGGAGACGAGGGCGATGACTAGAGGGTGGGCGGTAGCAGTGATGCTGAAGGTTGAGTGTGACATGGAAATTGATGTGACGCATTATAAAGGGGCCCACTGAGATTCTTCTGCCCAAGGGTCCATAAACCTGGAATGCCCTGGGTAGATAACACAGCACTATGAGCTATGTTGGCTTTAGATCTGCTTTAAGTTTTCTTTCCCAAACCCGGAAAAGCAGCAGCCCATCAACCAGCTTAACCTAAAGCGTGCAGCTGTTGTACAACTTACTTGAGCCCCGCAATCCCGTTGGTGGTCGGCGTTCTTTCCTCTGTCAAGCTGGGGCTTCACTGGGCACACAGGCAGCAGCTTTCAATATAAAGTGTCCTCACTCATGGGGGTCGGCCAAAAAATGTTGAACGTCAACGGATTGAAGAGCTCATGTAAGTGTCCCACCCCACTCCTCACCCAATCCTCAGGCTCCTCATTCACCCATAATTTTAAATAAATAAATTCTGGTGGGTGAAGAATGAGGGGAGTCTGTCATTTCGGGGTCGCAAACTTCAGGCCCACATTGATTTCAACAGGGACAAGGTCAAGTTCGGGTACCCGAACCAAACTTTTGTTCAAAGTTCAGCCAAATTTGCCGAACCTGCAGGTGTTCATAGTAACAAAGTATGTAATGTAAGGCTGAATATAGACTTTAGTCCATCCAGTTCAGCCTGTTTATGTCCTTCCAGTGGTCTAGTAGCCATGTCTGAAAATGTTATTACATGCAAGGAGGGAATCCCGGCCACTATAGATCTCCTTCCAGTGGTCAGTAGCCATAGCTGGTAACGTTATTACATGCAAGGAGGGCATCCCGGCCACTATAGATCTCCTTCCAGTGGTCTAGTAGCCATAGCTGGTAATGTTATTACATGCAAGGAGGACATCCCGGCCACTATAGATCTCCTTCCAGTGGTTTAGTTGCCATAGCTGGTAATGTTATTACATGCAAGGAGGGCATCCCGGCCACTATAGATCTCCTTCCAGTGGTCTAGTAGCCATAGCTGGTAATGTAATTACATGAAAGGAGGGCATCCCGGCCACTATAGATCTCCTTCCAGTGGTTTAGTAGCCATAGCTGGTAATGTTATTACATGCCAGGAGGGCATCCCGGCCACTTCATTACTACCTCCTAGTAATGTTCACCTAACACTAGAGATAGGATTTAACAGTTCCAACAATATAACCACTTTGAATAGGCAAATTAATTTATTAATGCAGATCTGCATGTTACAGCTCAAAGAGGGACAAATGAGAGCAGTGGGACATGGACTCAAAAGAGAGACAGTCCTTCCAAATGAGGAGCAGTTGGGAGATATGATAATAATGATAATCAATGTGTGATTAACCCTGTGTGATATTCTGAAAAGCGTCCATGGTGCAGTTCAATTTTGGACATTAATCCTGGCGTTCTGTGTCTTTGCCAGCGGTGCCATAATTCCTGTCTATCCAGCCTGCCAACCCGCCCAACTAGCTTCATAAATAGATTGCTCGACCCTCTCAGCCAGTTGGACGCCTGTGGAGTGAAATAAAGGTTAACGCTGAATTGTTGGACAGGAACAACCATTGTAGCTCTACGTGGCAGCAGCCCAAGAGCTGGCAAATGATATCCTGGATGCCGACCCAAAAATCATTTATAAGGCAGCTAATGAAGATAAGTGGCCTCTATCACAGCGCCATAAATTTTATAGGCGGTGCGTTCCCTTTATTACCACCATGAAATATCAGTCTGCTGAGGGATCGGATGAGAATTCTCCATGTAGAGAGTTGTTTCTCTGTGTCTGACTTTTGCTTTCGCAGCAATAACACGGCAACGCCAAGGTCCTCTGAATGACACCAACCTCTAGCTGTGATGTGCTGCACATGCTCCTCACGTTTTTTTGGATTATTACTGTACTTAAAGTCTAAAAGATTCCGGAGCTGGTTGATACTCTGTCCAGAGGAATCACGATTTAGGATGTCCCACTGCGTAAAAGTTAATTGGATTGTGGGATATTTTCCTCCGCATTTAGTGACAAACGCAAGAAGTAAGTCTACACATGCCCAGGGTGGTGGACTGTCCTAATCAAGTCAGGGAGCAGTTATGGGGTTAGGTGCCCAAAAGCATTTCAGCAATGCCCTGTCTGGGAATTGAACCTGGAACCCCAGCACAAGGCCACTTCCCTACCATTAGGCCATGGCTGCCCCTTAAACGGGGGTTGTGGTCTCTTATTCTATGCCAGGCTCTGCTAATTAGTTAATATGGTTAAGACATAAGTTCAACCAATAGTTGCTATTCTATTTCTCCACCCACCCTTATATACTGTGCCCTAAGTAACCTGTCTTCTATTTCTTCACCCACCGCCATATACTGTCTGTGACAGACTCTCTATCAGGGTAGCACTCTCTCTGGGTAGAAAAGGACCATCCCACCGCTGCCACCAATTGTAGCGATAACCCTTATCGCCGGAGGGATTCACCGCCCGAGACGTCCTTTTCCCAATCGTAAGAGGTGCTGCTGGAATTCCAGAGTCGTCCGTGAGGAAACAGGAACAGCCCTTACAAGGGCTAGTGAATTGTAATATAGCGTTTCCCCCAATAAGAGACAGAACTTCAGTATTGAGGGTGAAGGTGAAGTGTCTTTATTAGTGCCACTCTAGGCCTTATATACACAAGTCTCCATTGCATGACACACACACCGACCAATAGCAGCAGGGCACGCAATCCCTCAACTCTGCCGGTGACGCAATCAGCAATACACCAGACGTCTGTAATACACTCAATCCGAACATTGCCATTGTCTGTGACGTAATCAATCAATACAATGGCAGTCAGAACAATGAATAATGTAATCAATCAATACAATGGCAGTCAGAACAATGAATAACGTAATCAATCAATACAATGGCAGTCAGAACAATGAATAACGTAATCAATCAATACACTGGCAGTCTGTAACATGCTTAAGAAAAGGAAAGTAATGAACCTGTGTAAAGTCCAAAGGGGCAGAGAGTCTTCCTAAGTAACCTGTCTTCTTCTATTTCTCCACCCACCGTTGTATACTGCCCCCTAAGTAACCTGTCTTCTATTTCTCCACCCACCGTCGTATACTGTCTCCTAAGTAACCTGTCTTCTATTTCTCCACCCACCGTTGTATACTGCCCCCTAAGTAACCTGTCTTCTATTTCTCCACCCACCGTCGTATACTGTCTCCTAAGTAACCTGTCTTCTATTTCTCCACCCACCATTGTATACTGCGCCCTAAGTAACCTGTCTTCTATTTCTTCACCCACCTTCGTATACTGTCCCCTAAGTAACCTGTCTTCTTCTATTTCTCCACCCACCGTTTTATACTGTCCCCTAAGTAACCTGTCTTCTATTTCTCCACCCACTGTTTTATACTGTCCCCTAAGTAACCTGTCTTCTTTTATTTCCCCACTCATCATCATATACTGTCCCCTAAGTAAACTGTCTTCTTCTATTTCTCCACCCACCGTTACAGCTCGATGTTCTCCCCTCAAGGCACCCGAGGAACAAACATCACCACCCATTTTCCCATCCCTTCCAGAAGGAGTTCTAACCTGGCCCATTGTCCAGGATTCCGGCTTCTAGATCTCCTGTCAAAGCACCTGGGATGTGCTCAAAAGGAATTTTCTGCCCTGTCCCTTCCAGATGTGGAACTACCAGCCAGTCCAAAGAGGCTCCAGGTTAGCCCAGTGAAAGTCCTAAAGTCCCTCTTCTTGAATCTGTACTCCAAGGCCCCAATGCATCAGCCCTTCCCCATGTCCTATTCCTAGAGGGGATCCTTTTTACCACTTCTGAGGTTAACTTCCCGCTCTCTCTTTCTTGCCCAGATATGTCCAGGGTTGGGTTGTGCTATTTTTTAACAAGGTCTGCGGACTGGTAAAGAGTCCAGGGAACCACTACACTAGTTTACAGGGTGGGGGGTGCCGAGACTGGCAAGTGTCATGCCGATACCCCTCTGTCCTATTACCTGCACTCTCTCTTGGGCAGCAGGGATGTGGAGAAGCCTAGTGCCCATCAGTATGGCACACCCCTGGAAGAGCATCGGACCTCTACCGAAGAGTATAGGGGCTGCTTACCCAGCAGGGCTAGTGGCCGGCCATTCGGATGCCCCACTATGTGAAACCTCGCTTGTGACCTTTTATACATTCTGTACCTCGTTGGTGATCCCATAGCGCAGGCACATACACCAGACCAGCTTAGAAAAGATGAATGGGAGCTTAGCTGCTGCAGTCGATGGGCATCACATCTCCTGCATGCCTGTATAGACAAGTATCGCCTCCTGTCAGGTACAGCGGTGAGGAAAGGCTGACTCTCTGTGCCCCCAAGACTCCTCCTTGCCCCAGTGCCAATTTTCCTGATTTGCCCCTGGTAAAGGATGTGATTACAGATGTCCCCCAGATTAACACTCAAATAGCCTGAGTTTCTGCCATCTGTCTATGTCCCATGAATACAATAGACTATATTGACACCCAGCTCACCTATATTCACACCTAGCTGCTAACTACCTCAATTGCTGGGGTGTTTTTTAAGCTGCGGTTCATTTCCCCTTGAAAAGTAATCCTTGAATTCCTAATTAGGTTGGCCTCTGACACTCAAATACACATTAGACACTGGCACTGGATGTTATTTGTGGAAGAGTGGTGTAACTCCGGAAATATGTCAGTTATGACTATATTAATGAGGGAGTCTTATTCAGGAGTATAAGACCTTTCATTTGATATCAAACA
>CM051240.1:254216729-254384229 GCA_027917425.1 Gastrophryne carolinensis | reverse complement strand
TTAGCTTTGGGGGAGCGGAACAAAGGCTAGGGTACCTCAAAAACACAACAGGGGAGACACTCCAACGCAGAATCAAAAATTAATATCAAACTTTATTAAGTGTTTACAACTACAGCCTATACAATGGACCAGGGCCGGTGTCAGCACCCGGTAAGGCGGGGCAGCTGCCGGGGGCCTCCACCCTCCGGGGGGGGGGCCCTGGCAGAGCTGTGCTTTGGGGTGTGTGACAGCACTTGACTGGTGACGGACTGGAAGAGCACTGCCACAGCTGGTGGCCACATCTCCTGGAATGGGTTTCCACACAACGGGGCATCTCGATTTAGATTCCAGGGGAGGAAGTGCTGGGTTTTGTTCTGCTTTTAAGTTGCCCACCCCAGCTGATTTCCTATCCCTGGAGGATCCCAATCTGTGATACCCTACTGTGTGACACCCCCTGGGATCGCTGGCATACCCACTATGCAAGCAATTCCACTCCTGGATTTTGGTCCGCTTTACAGGGGCATCTCAATTTGGGATGCCCCTGTTTGTGAAAGAACCCCCCTGGCTTGGCCGGTAACTCAAACTGGCGATCCCACAGCGCATTAACCAGTTCCAAGAAAGTAATGAACAAAGGGGGGGAGGAGGGTCACACACAGGGGCATCCAAAATAAGGAGAATATAGATTCATTTAGACTCTGAGGTCAGATTTAAAGGGGTTTGGTGCGTTTCAAAGTAGACCAAAACTAGAGTTTTGGTCCAAATAGCATGATCCTTAGGGGGCATCCAGATTTCGAATGTCCCTCTGTGATGTGATGTGACTCTTCACCACAAAGGGGCCCACTGAGACCATGCCGCCCAAGGGCCCACATAAACCTGGAGCCGGCCCTGGATAGTATGACCAAATTGGTTGGTTGCCTTCAGCTTTTAGCAAATGGCTGCTTCCAGAAGCTTGGGGCACTGTCTGTTGGCATGTCCCAGCCTTTGCTGAGCCGCACCCTGACTAAATTTCTTGATGGCATGATTGCCCTGAAGGAGAGATACATCCGTTTCTCTGACAGCACGACAGCCTAGAATGCAGTAAAGTTGGATTATTTCAGCATAGTGAATATGCTAAGTGTCATGGGTGCCATTGACTGCACGCACGTGTTGTTGGTGCCTCCTGTGGCTCAGGAGTATATGTATAGGTGCACATTGGTCCCCCTTCTTGCCAAGTAGCCTGGTGTGTTGGCTAGACTTTGTTCAAAAAAAGGGAGGCTTGCACAACCCACATAAAGTATAATGCAGGGTGCTACTCCCAAGCTCAAACGGCCATATATAGGATACCTCAAAAACACAACAGGGGAGGCACTCCAACTCAGAATCAAAAATTAATATCAAACCACAACCTATACAATGGACATATTAAAAACACATTAAAAAACATAAGACTATACCACACAGGACATACAAACATTCAGAATGTGTAAGCGGTGGGGAGACAATTGATTCCTCATCATAATCATAATACAGGAAGCATGAAATCCATATACTAAATGAATTTAATAACTATTTGTGCAAAAAGTGGCAAAAAGTGCAAGATAGAGTGCAAAAATGTGCAGGAGTAATTTTGGGGGATCGCCAGTTTAAGTTAACGGCCAAACCAGGGGGGGTTCTTTCACAAACAGGGGCATCCCAAACTGAGATGCGCCTGTAGAGCGGACCAAAAATCAGGGGTGGAATTGCTTGCATAGTGGGTATACCAGCGATCGCAGGGGGTTTCACACAGTAGGGTATCACAGATTGGGATGCTCCAGGGATAGGAAATCAGCTGGGGTGGGCAACTTAAAAGTAGAACAAAACCCAGCACTTCCTCCCCTGGAATCTAAGTTGAGATGCCCCGTTGTGTGGAACCCCGCCATTCTAGGAGATGTGGGCACCATCTGTGGCGGTGCCTTCCCAGTCCGCCACTGGTCAAGCACCAGCGCACACCCCAAAGGCCAGCCCTGTCAGTGGGCCCCCCTGGAGGGTGGGAGCCCCTGGCAGTTGCCCCACCTTGCCGGGTGCTGACGCCAGCTCTGTCCTGACACATAGAGCCAGTGGAGTAGCTAGGCTTTCTGGCACTCGGGGTAAAGATTGAAATGGTGCCCCCACCTGTTCTCAGGCCCCCCCTTTGGCACACCCCAAAGGCCAGCCCTGTCAGTGGGCCCCCCTGGAGGGTGGGAGCCCCTGACAGCTGCGCCACTTTGCCGGGTGCTGACGCCGGCTCTGTCCTGACACATAGGGCCAGTGGAGTAGCCAGGCTTTTTGGCACTCGGGGCAAAGATTTGAAATGGCGCCCCCAACTGTTCTCAGGCCCTTCTTTGGCGCCCCCCTGACCCATTGCACCCAGGGCAAGTGCCCCTGCATGAGGCCCAATGAGACTCTACCACCCGATGACCCACGCATTATATATAATATTTTATTGCTTTAGAGAAGACTGTAAGCTCCTAAAACAAGTGCCGTGCACATCACAGTCTCCTCATACAACACCATCTGCCGCTTTGTCCCCCCACCTGCTCTGGGCACAGCTTGCGTGGGCGTAGCAGAAACTCAAACTTCAACAGCATTGCACAGATGCAGAAACAAAACGCACCTGATTCATTGAGGTTAATTGCGTTGTTTTGTTGTTTCGTTTCTTTGTGTTGCTCTTTTATTCGCACAATTATCCTGTCACTGGCTGGTGTCACCCTCCCGGGAGCGCACCGCGGATTAAAATGACCCGTTTAGCATTGCGCCGGAGCATAAATAGTGCTGAACTCCTTTGATTGAGCTGAGAAACAGGGAGGGAGCCTTTTGGCATTTGCGGCGGTAAGGAGTACGGGAGGGCGCAAAATTACGCGGGAGAGATAAAACAAAGGCAATGGGGCTGATTCAGAGCCAAGGTGAGAATTCTCACTCCATTTTTGGAGAGAAAACTGCTTTTCACTTTCATTGTCTACCTTGGGGCTGATTCAGAGCCAGGTCAAATTTACACCCGGTAGACAATGAAAGTCAATGGTAGTTTTCTCTCCAAAAAAAGGGAGTGAGAACTCTCACCAGCCACTGAATCCACCCCGATGTCTGTTGGAGATATAATACTTTTGCAAAGGTTGCAGCTTGTCTTTAAAGTGGACCGAAACCAACCCTGGAGTCTATAAGACTCCAGGACAGGCATACTCGCTCCCCCCAGGGCATCCAGATTCGGGATGTGCAAAACCCCCGAAGTCACCTGGAAACTCACCTTCTTTCCCGGCGCATGCGTGAACAGCAGCCGCATCCCTGCCTCCTTTTAACAGGGCACATGCCTGCGTCAGGCATTTGTGAATGGCCGGTGTGGGCACGCTCCCTGTTAAAGGGTAGCGGGGGATGTGGCTGCCAGCGCGCTCGGATCCGCTTGCCTTAGACAAGCTCCTGGACGAAGGGGCTCGAGCTGATCTGAGCGCACTGACTGGAAGAGAGACTGAACATGCGCAGTAGGAACGCGGAAGGGTGAGTGAGATCGGGTGATCTGGGGGGTTTCACACAGCTGGGCACCCCCGATCAGGGCAAGGAACAAAACCCAGGATAGTCAAAATCCTGGGTTTTGGTCCACTTTATATGTGATTGGTGACTTTTGCTGGATTTACTGTAGTTTGCAGCTATGACAGGTTATGACACTAGATGGCGCTGTGACCAATGCTCGGCTGTAGAGTTTCTATGCATTTTGCTGCTGTGTTGTATTTCCTGTACATCGAGCTGTGATCTCTATGACATTCTGTCTGTGTTTTAGCCACCATGTAATGTGACGTTCTTACTGCATTCATGTTCCAGTAAAGCCAGTTACTGTTATACCACTAATGTCTATCTGAATTACGACTGGGCTGCACTCACACTCTGCTGATTCAAGAGATGTTGATGTCTCAGAAAGGTGAATATCACTATGAATTCTGGACACAAATTGAGCACATCTGAATGGATACAGTGGTGCCAAAGAGTAATTTGTTGTCAACAATACTCACCTAGCTTCACGAATGTCCAGATTGCATGCTTTAGCCACAATGGCTTAGAATGAAGTTTAAAGATGGGCCCCTATCTCTCTTTAATTGGTTAATGAAGCCCCACGTGACCCAAAAAAAGGAATCCTCTTGGCTACTTGACCATGGCATCTGTTGATTGCCAAGCCAAAGGGCCTAGGTCAATTTATCACCAGAACCAGGGTTGGCGCGAGCACAGGCAATTGCCAGGGCCCCTGGCATCTTCAGGGGCCCACTCAGGCTCACGCTTGGCCATGGTATTATTTAACAGTGGACCCAACCACCGAATGCCGGGTGCTGTGTGCAGACCTGCTCATGGCTGGCCTCAGCCAAAGGTGGATGATCAGCAACATTGGAGAAGGTGGCCTGGAATGGAGGGCAATTGATGGAAGCTCAGAAGGTGGCGAGACCCAGGTGACAAATGACAAGGACTGGAGGGGGGTTGGTGGTTATAGGGAAGGCAATAAGGACTGGAGGATGATTGGTGGCTATAGGGAAGGCAATAAGGACTGGAGGATGATTGATGGCTATAGGGAAGGCAATAAGGACTGGAGGATGATTGGTGGTTATAGGGAAGGCAAAAAGGACTGGAGGGTGATTGGTGGCTATAAGGAAGGCAATAAGGACTGGAGGATGATTGGTGGTTATAGGGAAGGCAATATGGACTGGAGGATGATTGGTGGCTATAGGGAAGGCAATAAGGACTGGAGGATGATTGGTGGTTATAGGGAAGGCAATATGGACTGGAGGATGATTGGTGGCTATAAGGAAGGCAATAAGGACTGGAGGGTGATTGGTGGCTATAGGGAAGGCAATAAGGACTAGAGGACGATTGGTGGCTATAGGGAAGGCAATAAGGACTGGAGGGTGATTGGTGGCTATAGGAAAGGCAAAAAGGACTAGAGGACGATTGGTGGCTATAGGGAAGGCAATAAGGACTGGAGTGTGATTGGTGGCTATAGGGAAGGCAATAAGGACTGGAGGGTGATTGGTGGCTATAGGGAAGGCAATAAGGACTGGAGTGTGATTGGTGGCTATAGGGAAGGTAATAAGGACTGGAGGGTGATTGGTGGCTATAGGGAAGGCAATAAGGACTGGAGGACGATTGGTGGCTATAGGGAAGGCAATAAGGACTGGAGGGTGACTGGTGGCTATAGGGAAGTCAATAAGGACTAGAGGATGATTGGTGGCTATAGGGAAGGCAATAAGGACTGGAGTGTGATTGGTGGCTATAGGGAAGGCAATAAGGACTGGAGGGTGATTGGTGGCTATAGGGAAGGCAATAAGGACTGGAGTGTGATTGGTGGCTATAGGGAAGGTAATAAGGACTGGAGGGTGATTGGTGGCTATAGGGAAGGCAATAAGGACTGGAGGACGATTGGTGGCTATAGGGAAGGCAATAAGGACTGGAGGACGATTGGTGGCTATAGGGAAGGCAATAAGGACTGGAGTGTGATTGGTGGCTATAGGGAAGGTAATAAGGACTGGAGGGTGATTGGTGGCTATAGGGAAGGCAATAAGGACTGGAGGACGATTGGTGGCTATAGGGAAGGCAATAAGGACTGGAGGGTGACTGGTGGCTATAGGGAAGGCAATAAGGACTGGAGTGTGATTGGTGGCTATAGGGAAGGCTATGGGGTCGATTCAAAGAAACATGTTACAGCTTTGATTTTGGTGCCGATCATCCTATTTTTCACGTCCGCTCGTGCGTTCGTATGAACTTGCGAGTGATTCTATAAGCAAATACGTTTCTATCCTAAAATGTACATCCGTTCGTATGGCAGTTCGGGAATCAGACCTATGTCAGTTTCCATCCTGAATTTTCCGTTTCATTTCTCAGGTTGCAACATTGGTTTTGCCCTTTTTCCTTTTTTGTCTGGACGTAAATCCTTCTGATCTTGTGGCTGCGCACTACAAACTTACCTCATTAAAGTGCATTCTAAATATTTGGTATTTTATTTTTCTTTATTTCATTCATTTTGTAGTAAATAACCATTAATGAATGCATTTGCATAAGTAAATCTTACTTTGTTTAATTTTTAGTTAACTTGCATTTTTTACTTGTGGATTTAATTTTAATATTTTGGCTTCAAATGGTACAACTTAAAATTTATGGTGTGGTTACCCACACCCTCTACATACAGATTGCTCTCAAAAATTAAAAAACACCCAGCAACTTCTGCATGTTATGAGCCTAGAAACAGCCAAGATGGCGGGTCAGGTATTATCGGGCAGCCTGCAAACAGAAAGGGCCTTGTGACTGTGTTGCTCTGCATTCTTTGATTTCTGACCTTTCTGTGCCCCCAGCTCTGCTGTGTCTGTGCAAAATACAGCAGTAACCCACATCCTGCACTTTATCCCGCTCTCCTCTCCTCAGTAAGTGTGATGCATCTGACCAAAGATGAGCTAAAATAATTAAACAAAGCAAAGGTAAACAACTACACCAATAAATTCAAATTAAAAATATTATTCTAGTACATCAATTTAAAAATAAATAACAAAGGACATAAGTTTCTTTAATTAACGCAAATATATGGATGTATTGCAAAATAAAGGTTTACATGCAAAGGACTAATTAAGGTCCACATTAAAATGCTTTTATAAGGCATACATGAATCAGGTACGCATTGCCATACAATTTATGGCCTCGGCCATGCTGATACATGCAGTTCATTGGAGCTCAAGACGCGCAGACTCCTCCACATAGCCAAAAAACCTGTTCAAGAACAACAATCCGACTGCTAAAAGGTGTCGCCAGTGGCTTTCTTTTAAAACGTATTTAGAGGTTGGAAAACTGCTCTCTGAATCACACATAAACACATCCGATTATCCTAAGTTTTAGGTTTTGATCCTAAGTTTTAGGATTTGATCCTACAATTTAGGAACGAACTTCCGATGATCGTAAGAGCATATACGAAATCGTACGTAGGCTCGTGCGAGTCGGAAATGGCCAAAAAAACAGGAAAAAATGACAAACACCCACCCAAACTTAGGATTCTAGATCCGAAATCAATTAACTTTTGCTCTTTGAATCGAGGGGTATAAGTATAATAGTCAAAACTTTTGACTATCCTGGGTTTTGGTCACTTTAATGCATCGAGGCGTGAAGTATGCTTTACATCTACGCAAGTAATAGTTCTTGGCAGAGATGCAACATTCTTCATTGTAAACTGAAAATCACAGAAAACACATTTACAAATAGCAGAAAGCTTTGAGTCAGCTGTGAGCTATTTACATTTTAATACCAGGTTCAGGTCTGATACACAACGTATCACAGCCGGCATAGCTCTTGTTAACATAGTTATACAGCAGGAAGCCTGGCTAATACAAAGAGGCCGATTCATCAATAGCGCCAGGTAGCGACAGATGAGCGACTGAAGTATGGCGCTAAGAGCGCCGCTAGCGTCAGCCGCGGGCGGTAGCGATTCGCTATAGCAGGCCTCCTCAGTCGCTACCTGGCGTTGTTGCGAACAACGCCTACATTGCTGAATATGATGTTGGCCCTCAGCTTTGTAGGCGCTGTCAGTCAGTGTGACCACGCTATTCTACACAGCGCCTGTTAGCTTTGCTGTGTCCTGGCCATCCAGTACCTTCTGAATAAAACACATTGCCACATTTGTTAAAAATTTAAAGAGTTTTTATTTTGTGTTGAAAAGGAAATTAAATTCAACCAGATATTCTAATATAAATGCAAAATAAAACATAATTAAACACATAGCCACAATTTTTTTTTTTATTTTATTTGTTAAATATAAAGGAAATACAATTAAACCACCAATGAGAAATAAAATGAAAATAAAAACAGAACAGAGAAAAATGGAAAATCGAAAAAGAAAAGAAAAACATAAATGAGAAAGGAAAATAGAAAAAAGAAAAACAGAAATGAGAAAGCAAAATATTAAAAAGAAAAACAGAAATGAGAAAGGCAAATAGAAAAAGAAAAGAAAAACATAAATGAGAAAGGAAAATAGAAAAAGAAAAGAAAAGCAGAAATGAGAAAGGAAAATATTAAAAAGAAAAACAGAAATGAGAAAGGCAAATAGAAAAAGAAAAGAAAAACATAAATGAGAAAGGCAAATAGAAAAAGAAAAGAAAAACATAAATGAGAAAGGAAAATAGAAAAAGAAAAGAAAAGCAGAAATGAGAAAGGAAAATAGAAAAAGAAAAGAAAAGCAGAAATGAGAAAGGAAAATAGAAAAAAGAAAAACAGAAATGAGAAAGCAAAATATTAAAAAGAAAATAAGAAATAAGAAAGGAAAATAGAAAAAGAAAAGAAAAGCAGAAATGAGAAATAATATGAAAATGGAAAAGGGAAATAAAAACATAAATCAGCCAGAAAAATATAATTACTATAGGAAGTCGAATGCCAAGGAAACGTTCACCAGAATTAAACACATAGCCACATGTATCTATATAGAGTAGATTTTTTATTCAAATCTACCTAAAAAAACAAATTTACAAAAGAGAAATGGTAAAGTAAAATTAAAACAGAAAGGAAAAAGCAAAGTAAAGTAAAATAAAGTAGGGAAAGTCCGAAATATAGATCACGGTGCCCGTGTTTGTGCCTGAAAAAATAAGAAAAGTGCAGTTAGTATAGATATTTAAAGTAGTATAGTTGTAGCAAATACCAAAATGCATTACTTGATAACCAACATTGGCGTCTTACACCCCCCTTAGAGTGGTTTGGGTCATCTTACACCCCCCCTTAGAGTGGTTTGGGTCATCTTACACCTCCCCGTTAGAGTGGTTTGGGTCATCTTACACCCCCCCGTTAGAGTGGTTTGGGTCATCTTACACCCCCCTTAGAGTGGTTGGGCTCATCTTACACCCCCCTTAGAGTGGTTGGGCTCATCTTACACCCCCCTTAGAGTGGTTTGGGTCATCTTACACCCCCCTTAGAGTGGTTTGGGTCATCTTACACCCCCCTTAGAGTGGTTGGGCTCATCTTACACCCCCCTTAGAGTGGTTGGGCTCATCTTACACCCCCCTTAGAGTGGTTTGGGTCATCTTACACCCCCCTTAGAGTGGTTTGGGTCATCTTACACCCCCCCTTAGAGTGGTTTGGGGCATCTTACACCCCCCTTAGAGTGGTTTGGGGCATCTTACACCCCCCTTAGTGTGTTTTTTTCAACATTTTGATGGGAGGTCAAATACATTTAACCAGTAGTGCAGTACTTGCATTAGAGTGAAGGGTAGTTAGCTTACCGCAAAAAAAGAAGTGATCAGCCTTTCCCTTAGCTCATCGCCAGTCTGGGTGTCCTCACTTCTATCTGCGGGCAGGTTGGGGATTTCTGGCACCAGTGCTGTCTCCTCGGGGGCTTGGATTCGGTGACAAATGCAAATGTTGTGGAGCACACAGCAGGCAAGGATGATCTTGGAAACCTTCTGTGGGCTGTAGAGCATCTCTCCTCCTGGCCGTGCCAAACAGAGAAAACGTGCTTTCAGCAGGCCGATGGTTCTTTCCACAATGCTTCTGGTCTTGCGATGCGCTGCATTGTAGCGTTCATG
This sequence comes from Gastrophryne carolinensis, assembly GCA_027917425.1. Classification (NCBI taxonomy): domain Eukaryota; kingdom Metazoa; phylum Chordata; class Amphibia; order Anura; family Microhylidae; genus Gastrophryne; species Gastrophryne carolinensis. The sequence continues at coordinate 254,374,732 of CM051240.1, read as the reverse complement.
GGCAGAGGTCCGTGGGTTCCTGACCGGAGTCATGACCCACGTTCTCTGCCCATATCCCTTGTCCGCTGTAGAAAAAACACAAGGAGAGAGACAGCAATTAGTACTAGTACATGTGTTTTGGTGGTAGTTTGGTTAAAATTGGCTTACTAGGCCACATATTAGCAAAATACATTGACATGGTTAATTTATTACCCAGTAGCCAGCCAGCTGGCATTTCGTTGTTATCAAACTTCCGGCACAGGACTGTCCGCTGCAAGACGTAAGAATCGTGGCATGAGCCGGGGAACCCCGATCTCACCGCCCGCAGCCTCATGTCTGGGTCACAGACCACCATCACATTCATTGAATGGAATTGTTTCCGGTTTCTGTAGGACAGCTCCTGTGCACGGGGAGGGCGGAAAGGGATATGTGTACCATCAACGCACCCTAGCACATTCGGGATCCCTCCCATCAGATAGAAAGCATGTTTTATTTTGGCAACCTCTTCCTCATCCTCAGGAAACCTGATGTAAATTGGGATTAAATCACAAATTGCCAGAACTACCTGGATTAGTATGCGGCTCATAGTAGCCTGGCTTATCCCGCTGAGGAGGGCTGAGGTTGCCTGGAAGGTCCCTCGTGCCAAAATATTAAGAGTGGCACACAGGCGTACTATGCCTGGAATGGAATGAGTGCGTTTGGTGGATGGCTCGATTTTGGTCTTAATCTGATCATATAGGGACTGTAGTGCAGCACGATTCAGACGGAAGCGGCTCCTGATCTGCTCGTCACTTAAGTCCCATACTGAAAGGCGGATTGCAAAGGAGCGGGGTGCCCTAAGCCTCACAACACCCCGCTCCCTTTCCTCCTGCTCTTTCAGCATACACATACATCCATCCACCCAGACACCATACATCACCCTCTTATCCATCACACACACTAAAGATATATACAAAAAAAAAAAAAAAAAAAAAAAACTAACACACAACACACACACAAACAATCACACTCCACACACACCCGCTACAATGCAGCTCACCACAAAACCAGAACTATAGTGGTCCAAACCACCAGCCTGCTGAAAACCCGCTTTCTAAGTTAGGCACAACCAAGAGGGGAGTTGCTGCACAGCCCACAAAAGGCCCCAAAATCAAGCCTCACTTGCTGTATGCTACACAAGATTTGCAGATGCCACCAAAACCAAGCTCCTAAAGAAACAGCACTGATGTCAGAAATCACCCAACAAGCCACAGAGAGTGAGGACAGAAACCAGACAGAGGCTCAAATGAGCTAAGGGAAGCGAGCACAGCACCACACCACAGCCTTTGCCACAGTGTAAGAATAGCAGAAGCTAGAACATTCCTTCCTTTTATACTTCATTTTCTAAAGTGACAGGTCCGCTTTGCCGCCTTTTGCGTCGCTCTGCTATTTCCGGGCGCCAATTAGCCGACCCAGGTGTGCGTAAAACAGAGTGCGCACGCGCACGCTAGTAGCGCTACTAGCGTACTTGAGCCGTAACTTGCGTGCATTAACGGACATGGCCCAAAAATCAGGGGTGGACCAATGAAAGGTAAGCTGCTGTTTTTTTAAATAGCCGTTAGGCTAACCACATGTCACAAGGGTTTGAGATACATCAGTCCATTGTTGGATTTGGGTGTGTGTTGTTTGTTTAATGAGGTCTGTAATGAGTTAATTGGCTAACACACATGCTTCTGTCAGGGCAGTGGAGGTGTGCCTAGAAGGAACTGGGCTGTATGTGTGAATCAATTAAGTGGGCTGCTTTTGGATTGGCTGTTAGAGCACATAAAACCTGCCCAAGCCTAACACATTGCGATGCCATTCTGTAGTCTGCATGAGTGCTTGTTGGGTGTGTATTTGTGTGTGTGTGCAGCTACAGGATGGAGCCAAATTCAGGACATCTGCCGGCCACAGCAGGCCCGAGTAGGAGTTTGGTGGGTGCTGTGCGCAGACCTCCCTTACGGAAAAGGGCACAGCCTGAAGGTGGGGCAGCACCCCAGGCTAAGCGCCCAGGTGCCAAGAGGGAGCCTGAATTTAATTTGGCGGAGAATAATCATCTTGTGCGCCTTACACTTGCTAAATGGGAGCTACTCTTTGGCTCCCAAAGCAAGTCCATAGGCAAACAAGAAAGAAGCAAACTGTGGGATGCCATTGGTGTGGAGCTTAGTAGCACAGCTCAACACCCACGTAGTGGCCCATCCTGCAGGAAACGCTTCTACACTTTGCGAGGGGCCCTTATGAAAAAGATGAATCACGATCTTGATGTGGACAGTGGGTTCATCCAGGCTCCAAAGAGTACCTACAGGCCGTATGAGGAGATGCTGAAGGCCAAAATCCCACTGGCTTGGCTGCAGGGTGTGGATCCTGGGGATGACACCACCGGTTGGCCTGAAGGTACATATTTTCTGGCTTTTACAATAACCTAATGTTAATGTATGTGATTTGCATTTTTACATTCTGAACAACTAACAGTAGGACCTGTGAAGTATTACATTACAGCTCAAACATTTGGTACTTTTCTGTCTGTTGCTTTATGCATAGGTGCACATGCTGCTGTCCGGGATGTGCCTCAGGACACCCAAGCTCCTGCCCTTCCAGCAACCTCAAGGCTACCCCAGTCTGCCATTGAAGGTATTTACCCATAATTTGGTTGCTGGTTGTTTTGTTAACAAATGGGTGTGGGAGCAGCTCAAACAATCAAGGTTTGCCCTGTTGAGTATTAATAATATGTGCCTGCGCCCTAATTGCACGCCCACTGTAACACTCACAGCAACTAACTAACAAGGCCCTAACATGTGTAGATATGTAGGACGCCAGAGATGTGTAGCCATATATCGGCATATCAATGTGGGAGCCACACTTGGCTTGATTAGTGAATAATAGTGAAAGAGCTGCTCACACACCTTAATGCATGTTGTATTTTGCAACGCACATTAGCTATGGCTCAATGTTGGTTTTATTTTGGCCTAGCTCCCATGCCCTTGGCCCCAGCATCTCCTCCGGATCCCACCTACTCTTTGGATGTCGGTAAGTGCATGTGTTCACCTTGCTTGATCCACTTTTACTCAAGTGCATGTGTCTCATTCTTCTTTTTTCTTGGTAGGCCAAGTGACTGGTTCATCTTTGGACCCCACTTCCGATGTTGCCGGTCAACAGGACCCTGTTGGTGTGTAGAGCAAGACATAATGTATCCTTTATGCTGTTTATGTTACACTGGTTCAATTTGGTTAGTCTACTAAGCTACATGTTAGCTTGGTAAACTTGAAGATGCCTCTTGGGAGTGCTGGTTGCCTCCCCAGGGTCAGTCTATTAGTTTATTGAGTGATAGCAATGTATTTTTGCGGACATCTTTTTAGCCAAACATTCCCCGTAGTAGTTTGCTGATTATTTAGATACTTTTTTTTTTTTTTTTTTAGTTGACCCGAATATCGGAAGTGGCTGTCCAGAAAGGGCCCCTCAAGTTCCAGCTGCCAGAGATGAGGGTAAGTGGTTTGGCCTTGCTCTAGTCTGTATTTTGGCTCTACTTTTGTGCCACTTGCTTCTGGCAACTTGTGTGTCCACATGTATTTTCAAGGTCCAAGCTCGAGTGAGGACCCCACTCCAGACATCTGGGATATTGCGGGTATGTTTAATTTAAGCAATGTTTCTGATGTGATTTGCAGAAATTAGTGCGTCTTAGTCCTGTAACATACATGTTAACAATCTGAGTTTAACAGAGACCTTTGGTCTAGTGTGTATTTGGGAACTTTTTAGAGGTATGGCCTCGATAGCCTAACCAGGTTACATTAGAGTTTGGCCCACAGACCTACTAACCTGATTTTCCTGTTTAGCATATGGCAACTTGCCCGACATCTCGGATGTTGAATTGCCACTCTCTGGCCTACCTGTGCCGGAGGACACGCAGGTAACATGGCTGATGTAGACGACCTCGAAACACATTGGCATATTCGTGGGTAGTGGAAGAAGCAACATGTCACATTTCCTTTCATTGTTGTTTTGGCAGGAGGCGGAACCAGAACCCCAAGCTGGGACCTCTTTCCAAGTCCCATGTGGCCAAGCTTCAGAGGCTCAGACAAGGGTAAGTTGTATAGTGAGTGTTTATGGTAATTTTTTGGAGGGGCATAACTGCATTGGTTCTGTTTGACTAAAATGTGGTTTACTATTTGTTTAGCCTCAAACCACAGCAAGAGGAGGTGTGGCACCAACCAGTGCCGATTTCTACGAGCTAGGGGTCCGGATGCTGGAGGACTACAGTCGCCAACAGCCGCGTGATGGAACTAATGAGCGCATTGCGGCGTTGGAAAATCAGGTGCTGATGTGTCAGCAACAAAATGAGGCCCTGCAGCGCCAGGTGGACCAGTTACGCCAAAACCAACTACAGAACCAGGACCTTGGTCGGCTGGCAAATGTAATAGAGCAATCTGTACAGCGCCAGGAAGAAGCAATACAGCGCCAGGCAGAATGTCTCCAGCGGCAGGACCAAACTTTGTTGTTGCTACAACAGCTCATACAACAGCAGTCTATATTTTTTACTGCACTGTTGTCCCCCAACACCGCCCCTAGCAATGACTCCCAACCTCCCCGGCCACCCAGCCAAGAATATTAATTTTGTATCTTTTTGGTTATGTAAATATATTTTCTTCACCCACCTCTAAATTATGTGTTTCCTAAGACCTCGCTAATAACACAGTCAGGGATGAGTATCTGGATCTACATATGTCAATGTATTGGTCAATTTAGCCCACACATTGGAGCCCATAGCTTACTATGGTTAACACCTGAAATGGCTCAAAAGGTATGACTACATTGACCCACAAATGTTTTGGGAGACAGCTAAACTAGGCTTTGCAATGCAACACACTGTAATGATGTGAATCAACAATTTTTTAATATAAACAATGGCCAACACGGCCAACCTTGGCCAACAACGGCCATCAAGAGACCAGCCTTCCCCCCCACCCTAACGACGCCGTCGGCGCCTCTTCCTGGCCAGCAGCATCAGCTTCAGGAGCCGGATCTCCCGCCACAGTCTGCGATGCTGGTTTTCACAAGCTGTAGAAATGTAGAAACAACAATTTATTAATAATTTGGCTGTGACCTGAACAGACACAGATGTAGCAATGTAATGTCAGTGTGTCCAATTAGGTGACACTCACATTAACATTGTTGACCACTGTGTGCTTATTGGTTAAAATTATATGAGTACTATTGACTGGCAGGAATGTGAACAACACATCCCAAGCATACATTTTAGCTTAAAGTGTACCAACACCCACGGGTGATCGGCCCGGGAATCTCTCAGATTCCCTGCCCCATCACCTCCCTCCCCGCGGGACATCCAAGATCGGGATGTCCCTGGGTATGAAACACCCCCCAAACCCCAAAATACCTACCTCAGTTTCTGTGTGGCAGTGCCGCTGGGCCCTCCCTGGTGCCCCTCTAGACGTGTGAGTGCCTGCGCCGGCCGTCTGTGAATTGCCGGCGCAGGCACGCCCCCGTAAAAAGGGGCGCGGGGGAGGCGGAGGAGGAGGCAATTTGCAATGGCTTGTACATTTTTGGGAGTCAACGTGAGTTCAGGGGGTTGTCACACAGCGGTGCCGATCAGGGGTGCCCCACCGTAGTGGAACAACACCCAGGAAAGTCAAAATCCTGGTTGTTGTTCCAGTTTAACTCTTGGGAAGCAAAGAAGGGCTAATTCCCTGTGTGTCCATTTTTGGGTCTAGTAACAGCCAAACATCAGGGCCTAAGTCCGAACGAGTCCACGAGTTTACCCTATAATGTTACAGGTCCAGACCTAATCGGGCCCATTTGGTTGTGTCTAACACAAAAATAGTCTCTATGGGGCCTAATGAAGGATGTGAGCCAACAATCAAGCATGCAAACAGGCATGTTGGATTATTGTGCCAACACATTGAATAGAGATGTGTGTGAAATTAACACATAGGTAAATTTAAATTGGCTGCTGATGTGACTAGAAGACATAGGTTTCACAAGTCTTTAGGCATATGAAGTGGGATGTACTCACCATCGCAGCTGTGGCGGGGGCCCATGCTGCTGGCCGTCCCTGGAGCTGGGGTGGGGAGGAGGGTCTCTGGCTCCGTCTGCGTCGCAACATCTGTCAACATAAAGCAAAAGGCAAAAACACAATTAGTGGGCAAATGACACATGACTATTTGACATCCATCTGGTTATTGAGTCTGAAAATGCAAAGGCTTGCATGGTTACATACAGGTTGACCTAAATTAGCATCTTTCCTGGACCATGAGTTAATGTCAATTTGTAAGGGTTCACACATGTATCCCTAAAGAGAATGTGCAAATAACATAGACAGTGCTATTGAAAGGAATCATTTGCAGTTGTTTGGCTAATGTTAATAGTGGGCCACATGTTGGAGCGGGAACAACTTAACCCAAGAAAAGAAATGCAAACACCCATCATGGTGTTGCCAGAAACATAGGGGTGGTTGACAGTTGGCTAGAACTGTAGTGGGGTTTGTGAGGTTAGGGTACCTTATCAAACCAGCTGTGACAATGGACCAGGAAACATGTGTCTGTTACAAGTGGGCCTATACACAGGATTGCTGCTAATCTTGGTTTGGGTCCACTTTGGCCGAGCCACACAATTTGCATGAGCCAACTTACTCCGCGCCCGCTGCCTTCAACACATCACTCCTCGAGTGTGTGCGGATGCGCAGGCCATTTTTAAAATGAGCGCAGGCGCACACACATCTACAGTGTCACACAGGAGGCTTGGACGGTGGCTTTGCCAACCCCCAAAGAGGTAAGGAGTTTTGTGGTTTGGTTTGGGTGTGGGGGGCCCTGGGTGAGGGATGTGATTGGTCCTGGAAGCTTACAGAAACCGAGCACCATCAATGTTTTTGGGTGCACTTGAATGAATGTAATAACATTGGGAATGTGATGGGTACCCAATAACACTTACCATGACTATGCCCGTGGAGAATCGTACGCCAAAATGCCATGGAGGTGCCGCCTATATGATGCCCTGCAAATTAGAGAGGAATGGCAAGGGCTAAGGACACATTGCAAGATGAAACCTGTCACAGACTAACAATTAAAAAATGTACACTCACCAGGGGATGAAGCGCCACTTGAAGCCCAGGGAGGGCTCTGAGGAGGAGGCGGGGAGCCTCGGCTCCTCACACTCTGGTCGGAAGATCCACCAGGCAAAGGGCCACCCTCCTCCCTCTCACTCCCTGCTTGAGAGTGGCCCCTTGCCTGGTGAGATTCCTCACACTCAGAGTGTGAGGAGCTGAGGCTTGATCCAGCCAGCCCCCCAGCAGCACACTCCTCTGGGGCGTCATCCCCTTCCTCCCCTGGGTCCTCTAAATAGGACCCGCGGGAGGGACCCTCCCCCGATGACTCCCCCGAGTCCGCCTGCCTGGTTCGGGGGAGGAATCCCTTCCCACGTTTCCCCAGGGGAGGACGCTTATCTGTGTGGAGGGGGTGAAAGAAAAGAATTAATCTAAAGAGCACAAATGGACAGAGCTTAGCAGATGATTCTGCACAAAGGCAAAACATAACATAAGCTTTAACTTACCTGATGCGTAGGCATCATATAGGCGGTACACGCCTTCAGGGTCCCGGCGCTTAAAATCAGACCACTTTTGCTGAATCGAGCGGATGGTGAGCTCAGTCTGGAAGCGCCGGGACACTGTGGCCTTCACCTCCATGGCTATGCGTTTCTTTCCTCCACGGGCATAGTCATATTCGGCGATCCAGAAGTCCTATGAAAAAAGAACAAACAAAATAACATAAATACATGACATCAGAAAACAGTCATAAACAGTTATACATAGACCACATCAAAGTGGACCCACACCCAGGATTATGACTATTCTGGGTTTGTGTGCACTTTGGTGGGCCACACCAATTGTGGGTGGTCCGCTGTCTGCAACCCCCTTGGAAGGCCACAAATACACCACTGAGGCCACTCCCACGTCACTCCCCCAGCAAAACACAGGGCTCTGCGCCACTGTGGCATGCGCATACAAGGCCGTTGGGACGTGCATACCAGCTCAGCTGGGTATGCACGGCAAAGTTGGCATGTGGCGTTTCACTCTAACAGGGAGTGCGCCTGCACCCAAAATTACAATATGTCTGTTGCAGGGGTACACCCTGCTAGAGGTACGCGCAATAGGCATCCGCAGCTAACGCATGCACAGATGGAACGGGACTGAGGTAATATTTAGGGCCCTCCAGGGGGGGCATCCCAGCAGGACATCCACAATGGGGATGCCCCACTGGGATTGCTGAAATGTGTTATTAAATGCAAAATTTTTCATAAACAATCCCCCCTGTGTGTTCTGAAACTTTTCAGCTAAAAAGACAAACAAACAAATACTCACTTTTACTACCTGGCCATTGACCCGACTATCCACCCGGGTGCGCTTGGCCTTCATAGGCCCAGGAGGGGAAGGGGTGGGAGGGGTGGTGCTTGAGGAAGGTGAGGTAGGTTGGGGAGGTGGGGGAGGGGTGGTGGGGTTGGAGTCTGAGGAGGAGCTGGGGAGGCGCATGACTCGCCTTCTGGGCATCATATTGGAAACGCTAAGGAGGAAACAGGAACCGGAAATGACCCAAGCGACATTGGAAAAAAGTTTAAAAAAAAAAAACGCTCCGCGCACCAGCAGCAAGCTATTCGCAGCTATGTGCAAGCTAAGTGGCGGAAAAACTAAAATGACGCTTGAAAACAAGCTAGTGGCATAAGCGCTAGACAGTTTTACCTTAAGGTGGCGTTGAAACGCAAAGGAGGAGCCCGGAACCGGATATGACGCTAGCAACTGTGCTTCAAAATTCTCACACAAACATGCGCGCAACAGGGCCAAGCTAATATCAGCTATGTGCAAGCTAAGTGGCGGAAATACATTAAAATGACGCTTGAAAACAAGCTATTGGCATAAGCGCTAGACAGTTTTACCTTAAGGTGGCGTTGAAACGCAAAGGAGGAACCCGGAACCGGATATGACGCAAGCAACTGTGCTTCCAAATTCAAAAGCAAACATGCGCGCAACAGGGACAAGCTAATATCAGCTATGTACACGCTAAGTGGCGGAAATACATTAAAATGACGCTGCAAAACAAGCTAGGGCCAAAGGCGCCAAGAATTCTTAGCTTGATTTAGCAGGGGATTCTACATACTGTAATGCATAGGTCCTTGTAAAGCATACACCGTGGGCCTTACATATACAAATCTGAATCAATCCAAAAGTCATCACACAATCAAAGTAGACAACTACCTGAAAATGTGGCACACATGAGAATGCATAACGGGTTGTTATGAGCTGGTACGACTGAATGTTATCCTGCAATCTGTGGGCAGCCACGCTCACAACTACAGTGTATTCATTAACAACGACTGGGGTCGCGGGAAGTGAATTCCTTGCAAATGGCAGAAGGGCACATGTATGAACAGCACAGCACCGCACAACGCAGCGCAGCGAGGCACAGCGACGCTCGCGCCGCCACATAGCGAATTAAAACAGCGACTGCACAAACACTGACCAACACAGATTCATCAAAGACAGGGCTGCCGAATAGCTTGGGCGCTGACAATTTCGAAGAGCGAACGTGACCGCCCAACCTGACAGGCTACAAAATAGCTTTACAAGCCCCGTTTGTGTTGAAAACAAGCGATTTGGATGCCAATGAGTTTGGGTGGAGGAGATGCAATACCCATGTCACTCACAACATTACATTGTGAAAAATATGAAAAAGTTCAAATACATGAAAATAACCAGCCAGATTCTTAAAACATATCAATATAAACATGTGTTGAATTTGGGACCAAAGAAAAAACCACAAAAAACACTAAAAACAATCATTGCAGCGTCTGCCATTGAAATGTATGGGAGAGCGGCAGGTAGCGCCAGGTAATACGTGTCGCTGTGAAGGAATTTGCAGCGGCGCTGTTCGGGCCAGGCGGCTTCATGATGAATGCCGCGCTAGCCGTCGCTCTCGCCGGCGCTAGCCTCATTTAGCTTGATAAATGCGTCATTGTGACCGCCGCCGGGCGTACTTGAGTCGGTAGTCGCCGTTAGCTGCCGCTACCTGGCGCTCGTCAGACACTACCTGGCGCTATCGCTTGATGAATAAGGGCCAAAGTGTTGCTAGCAGGGAGCTGGTTATTTATGATGTATCAGGTCGCCGGATCTCACTCACTCTTCCCCTGTCCTACTGAGCATGTGCAGCCCTCTCGTCCAATCAGCACATTCAGATCCAAGCTCACTGGCAGCCGCATCCCCCGCTACCCTCTAACAGGGAGCCTGCCTGAGCCGGCCACTCACAAATGCCTGGCGCGGCCATGCATCCTGCTAAAGGGATTGTGGGGATGCGGCCGCAGCTCGTGCATGCACCGCAATGCAATAGATAAACTGGGAGCAGGCTTGCCTGAGATTGCGCTATAACCTCGAGTGCGATTGGGCAACCTGGGGGTTTTAACACAGCAATTGGGTCTCACAATTGGGGTGCCCCGGGGGCAATCACCCCACGAATCACCCCAGTATATTCCCCTCGCCGGCTAACCCCATGGTGCATGAGTGGGCCTTAACCACAATTCTGCTCACCTGAGGCCACGTACCAACACAAGATGTTTCTGAATAGCTGGTGTAGGTAAACTGACCATTTTTTAACGTCCTCAAATTGGGACAGTTTAAACTGGTTTGTGAGCGATGGGCATGGTAGGGCTGTGGTTTTAGCAGGTGGAATCTAGATTTCAGGGCTGTTGGGACATGGGTTTTGAGCCACTTTAATACAGCCGGCCATCCCAAATCAGGATACCCCCTGGCACAGGGAAATCGGCCAGTGTTCCTTTTTGAAATGTAAACATCTCACATGGTGTCTAAACATCTTTCTGCGAAGAACGCTGCATCTTTACTTCTAAATAGTTTTGCTCACTTTAAAGTGGACCAAAACCTAGGATTTTGACTATCCTGGGCTTTGGTCCTTTCCCCTGGGGCACCCCGATCGGGGGTGCCCCACTGTGTGAAACCCCCCAGATCGCCCAAAGAAACTCACCTCTTCTATTAAAGTGAACCAAAACCCATCTCGATCGGCCTGGAAATCTATAAGATTCCCGGGTCCATCGATTCCCTCCCCCCGATTTTGGATGCCCTGCTGTTTGAAACCCCCAGGTCGGCCCCGTTCACTTACTTTGCTTCCCATTCCAACAGCCGAGATCGCCCGAAGAAAATCACCTTTTCCCGGTCCTACAGCGCATGTGCGGCCGCTCGTCCATCCAGCGCTCTCGGACGCTTGACATCATCTAGTATGGCGTCTAAGGCCAGTGGCTCCGAGCACGCTGGCGGCCGCATCCCCCGCTTTCCTCTAATAGGGAGCATGCCCACGCCGGCCATTCCCAAATGCCTAAAACCCTGCTAGAGGAATACCAGGGATGCAGCCGCCAGCGACCTGGGGGGTTTCACACAGCGGGCCATCCCGATTTTGGATGCCACGGGGGGAGGGAATCGATCGGCCCGGGAATCTATAGGATCGAGCTGGGTTTTGGACCATTTTAATAAATAAGTCCTAAAAGTTTGCAACTCGTATTTAAAAGTTTGGAGTCATAACTCATATTCATCTGATTTGCTTCTCATTGTTTGGAGTCGACGAGAATGATTTCCAAATTCTTCTTGACCAGCCCGTCCAAACAGTTTAAACGTCTGTTTGATGCATGGCAGCGAGCCGGCGGATGGCACTTGTCGGTGAAGTGAGAGGCCGCGCTCGGATGATATACGCTCCTTATTTCATGGCGGGACATTGCTCTTCAGTCTATTGATTTCGCTCCAATCGTCCAGCTTAAAACCCCAGATTTACAGTTTAACGGATAATTATATTAAAATGATTTTGTTTGGTGGCCAAGATGAATTTCCTGTGTCAGCAGAAAATTTATAGCAGGGAATCTAAGGCGCTGGAGCAAACCCAGTAAATGAACTTAAAAAAAAAATGTCACCTAAAAAAGAAAAACTCCGGTCATAGGATAAACTGTTCTATTGTTGTAATTAAATTGATTGTTGTAATTAAAGTGATACTAAAGAGAAAAGAAATGTGTCTGGAAAAGAGAATGGGGCCCCCAAAGAACTCAGGATCGAGTTGCACCACTCAGTTATTGTTACAAATACATAAAACTGATTAAAACATCTCAAAACAACATACATGACAAAAAAACACTAGAGGGCGCTGCTAGCTGCTAATGCTTATACTATTCAGCGGAATCATATGTAATCCTTGTAAGGGGAGGCTGATTTATTAATAGCGACATGTAGCGACAGTTGAGCGACTGTAGCGGTATTTTCACAGCGCCCGCTAGTAGTCGCTGTGCTTGGCATGTTGAATACAAGGTTACGAGTCGCTATTTGTAAGGTTCCGCGATGTATGGGTGCGCATGATAGCGACTGGTCAGAGCGACCGGCTCCCACCATATTCATCAAAAAATCAGGCTCAAAAAATTCAAGCGCTGTTTAAACCCCAGAGCGCTGGAGGCGATGTGTTAAAAGTAGTTTTTTAACCCCCAAACCACCATATTTTTGGAAACCAAAAAAAAAAAAATGTTTTAAAGAATTTAGTAATATGAATACATTAATATCAGACCTGTAATATCAATTCTGCACAATTTTTTTTTTTTCCCCCTTAAAAAAATGATCTAACATGGCAGAAGTGGTCACAGAATTTTTCACATTTAAAAAAAAAAAAAAACATTAATAACAATTAATTATTAATATTTAAAGATTGTTCCATTGAAATGCATTGGAGAGCGCCAGGTAGCAAGAGGTCATACCTGTCGCTGTTCAAGGTCGGACGCTGGCGCTGTGGGCTGAGGCTGGAATAATGATGAATGAGTCGCTATATGGCGCTATCTCAGTCGCTAAGCAGGATTGTCTTGATAAATGTGTGATTGTGGTGGGGAGCCGGCGTTCTCGTGGCGGGGCCCGTCATTACCGGCCGCCCACCAGTCGCTACCTGTCGCTATTCCTTCATAAATAAGGGCCAAAGTGCCCCAAAATCCTACTACCTATAAAGTGCAAAGCCAACCTCTAATAACTTAATATAAAACAATATACCAATTCATAATCTAATTTCATGATCCAATACTCAATACTAATCAATAGTAGCTTGCACTAAACCTTGTGTGTCGGAAGTTCGCCCCCACAGCAATGATTCTTTATGATTATAAGAATCGGGGCGGGGGGGGGTAGATGGTGGCTGTTTTCCAGGGGTACAATGGGGCTGGAAATCATGGAAGGAGATCTGAGGCAGTTGTTAGAAGAGAACTGAGTGAATTTTTTTTTCCTTTACTGGCCATTAGCCTGGCTGTGTGGGTATTTGCTTTTTTTTACTGGTAACTGAGGGTGGGAAAAGTATACCGGCAATTACAGTAAAAATACAATTACCGACACCCTCAGGCTAGTGGCCAGTGAAGTTAAATAAAAAAAAAATACCGGCCAGGTGGCAACTAGAGATGAGCGAACCGGTTCGGACGAACCGGAATTCGCTCCGAATTTCAGGAAATATTCGATTCGGCACGAACCCGAATATTTTGTGGTTCGTGCCGATCGAATTTTTCCTGAAATAAAAAAAAAAAAATGCCGGCATGGTGGGAGCGGGCCGGCCGGTTCCGCTGTCAGCGGAGCGGGCCGGCCGGTTCCGCTGACAGCGGAGCGGGCCGGCCCGCTCCCACCATGCCGGCAAAAATGCTTTTTTTTTTTTTTTTTTTTTTTTTTTAAATGCCGGCATGGTGGGAGCGGGCCGGCCGGCTTTACCGGCCCGCCGGCCGGCTCCCACCATGCCGGCATTTATGATGGGGAACTTCGTAAAAGTTCGATTCGGCCGAACCCGAATTTCTTTGTGAAATTCGGCGAATCGGCCGAATCGAACTTTTCAAACGTTCGCTCATCTCTAGTGGCAACCCCAGGAGTCGGCCCGGTCAGGTCCAAAGCAGTGTAGCCCCTCTGGAATTCTCCCTGTGCTCCCTATGGCCGATACGCCCCCTGGTCGTCTCTAGAGATGACCGAACTTCTCAAAAATTCGATTCGGGCGATTCGCCGAATTTCTCAGAGAAATTCGGGTTCGTCCGAATCGAACTTTTGCAAATCGCTCATCTCTGGTGGGAGCGGGGAGGCCGGCTGCGCTGTCAGCTGTCATCAGAGGACGCGTCATCAGAGGAAGCCGGCTTCCGCCGCCCGCTGACAGCGCAGCCGGTCTCCCCGCTCCCACCATGCCGGCATTTTTTTTTTTTATTTCAGGGAAAATTCGGTCAGCACGAACCACTAAAAAGTCGGGTTCGTGCTGAATCGAATTTTCCCTGAAATTCGGAGCGAATTCAGGTTCGTTAGAACCGATTCGCTCATCCCTAGTCGTCTCCATTAGTAATAAGGCGTTAGAGTTTATTTCTGCTCAGCTACATGGCTAACTAAAGCAATCTCTCAGTTTTAAATGTCGACAGCTGAACCAGGGGGATGAAGGAAATGTAATATGAAGACAGATTACAGGGTGACCCCCCGGTGGCTATGAGGTCGGCAGTGGCGATGGATTGCAATATATATACACGATGGGTAATAAAACAGAAATACAAGGCGGGATTAAGCCAGGTCGTCACCTCTGGAGGTTCGCTTCCAAAGTCACATTAAAATTGCAACAGCTGTACCGAGGATGAAAGAAATGTCACAAAAAGGAAAGATTTCAAGTTGGCGTCCATAGAGCGAGCGACGAGGAGGCCGCATAGAATCATGTACATCTTTATGGCTTTTATTCGGGCCCGATTCATTAAGCATACCAGCCAAGTGTCCCTGATTTGAAGGAACTGTCCCTCTTTCGAGTCCATGTCACCATGTTCTCAGTATTCTTTCCTTTACAATAATAGTCCAGCCAAGTAACTGATTGGTGGTTGTCTGGCACCCGCCTACTTACTGGAAGGTCAGATGGAGTCCCTTGTGCCCCCCTTGTGCGGGTGCATGCTGCTCGGGAACTCCTGCTTTGCCATTCTGGGTGGGGGGGTAGTGTAGTCGCCCGGCTGGTCCAGCATTGAGAAAGGTAAGGGTTTTTAAGGTGCGCTTAGGAATCTATGTTTCAGCAGCTGCCTATGGTAAGGGGTCACTCCTTATCAGAACGTGTGGGATTTAGAAAACTTTGATTCCCTAAATGAGGGAGTCAGTTTAGGCGCGCTTGAAGTTTATTTTGTTAGGAAGTGTTTCAATCCAGAGGCAATAAGATTGTTGTGTCTGAAGAAGGTAAAACAACTTCTTACTTGAAATATTTCACTCTGAGCTGTGTGATCTTATTCACGTAGCAGTTTTCTGTCAATTCACATATGGTCAAAATGTAATTCGGAAACTAAATGAAAAATTGCAATAATATTATTAATAAACACACAAGTTGAGAAGAAACTCCGGGAAAACTCACCGTCGCGGCCCGGGGGTACACCGACCTACCCTGGGCCTCTGAGGATCTATCGCCTGTGGGGTTATATGTAGTGCATCCAGTTGCTGGTTCGGTGGTATGAGCTCTATCTGAATTAGGCCCTTATTTATGAAGGAATAGCGACAGGTAGCGACTGGTGAGCGGCCGGTAATGACGGGCCCCGCCACGAGAACGCCGGCTTCCCACCACAATCACACATTTATCAAGCCAATCCTGCTTAGCGACTGAGATAGCGCCATATAGCGACTCATTCATCATTATTCCAGCCTCAGCCCACAGCGCCAGCGTCCGACCTTGAACAGCGACAGGTATGACCTCTCGCTACCTGGCGCTCTCCAATGCATTTCAATGGAACAATCTTTAAATATTCATAATTAATTGTTATTATTTTTTTTTTTTAAATGAGAAAAATTCTGTGACCACTTCTGCCATTTTAGATAATTTTTTAAGGTAAAAAAAAAAAAAAAATTGTACAGAATTGCTATTACAGGTCTGATATTAATGTATTCATATTACTAAATTATTTAAAAAACTTGTTTTTTTGGTTTCCAAAAATATGGTTGTTTGGGGGTTAAAAAACTACTTTTTTGAATATGGTGGGAGCCGGTCGCTAGGGCCAGTCGCTATCATGCGCTCCCATACAGCGCGGAACCTGTCAAATAGCGACTCCTCACCCAATATTCAACATTACGGCAAACCGACTGAGTCGCTATCAACTACCGAACAACGGCCAAGCACAGCGACTACTAGCGGGCGCTCTGAAAATGCCGCTACGGTCGCTCAACTGTCGCTACCTGCCGCTATTAATGAATCGGCCTCCCCGTCTTGGCTGCATCTTTGGGAGTTTCCTTTTCTGAGTTGGTTGCGCTCCAAATAGAGTCGACTCTCTTAATTGGCCTTCAATAAATTTATTAACTTATGTTAAAAAAATAAATCATTACAAAAAAAGAAAATCATTATGTAAAATATAGAAAATAAAAATAAAATAAAATAGAGGTAAAGAGGGTTCTATTGGTCCGTGGTGTATCCTACTCCTATGTAGTCTGTGGGACTGTGCTGGAAAATGATCTTGCTGTCCTTCATGCGAATGGCCAATAGGCCGTTTGTAGTCCTTCGCTGGGGCCGTGTGTTACGTGGTTCCCTGTTGCTTCAAAGAAAAAGTGTTCTAGGTGGAGGTTATTCAAATTTGTACATCTATCAATGAAAAAATGGCTGCTACACTCCTTGTGCAGCTGCCTCCCAACGCGCGTTTCGGCGAGGAATGCCGTCTTCAGGGTGTGTGTCATAGGCTGGTATCAGTGTGCATTTTTGATTGGCTGTATGTGACATCATCCTGTCTGGAGTTCCCCGCATTGAGCTGCCAGCGGCTGTGGCTTATGTGCAGTGACAGCTCTGCACCCATCACTGTAGCGTCACTTTGCTGATCTAGACTCTCCATCCTGCCCTGTGGCGGCTTTGGCTGCAGGTTTGCAGAAACAGAAGACTTGCCCAAACGCGCCCCCACTGCCAGCGATGGCTTTGTAGGCGGCCTCTCAGACCAAAGACTAAAAAGCCTCCTGGACCAGACCATAACCCAAAGGTAGGTGGAGGCCCCCTTTCCAGGGCATGTGGTGGAGGCCCCGGGGCACGCTCTCCTTGTGCCCCCCTCATAATCTGGCCTGGTGGGGCCCAAGAATGATTTCTTCTGGTGGGACCATATTGCTCCAGTCTGACCCTGATTCATCGCTATTCATAACCTCCCCACTGGGTTCTATGGTAATGAGCCTAACTGTGCAGCAAAAATGAGGAGAGACCCCCAACCTGCTCTCAGAGCTCAGCACAGAGCATTAAATATGGGAGTCCCTGTATGTAATGGGGCACAAATAGCTTAAAGTGGACCAACACCCAGGGGTGATCGGCCCGGGAATCTATAAGATTCCCGGGCCGATCACCTAACTCACCGCGGGACATCCGAGATCGGGATGTCCCATGGGGTGAAACCCCCCCAAAAAAACCCAAACTCCTTACCTGATCCGCCGCCTCCCGCGCGCCCCTCTAGACTTGCGCGCGCCGAGAGTGACCCGCGGGAGGCGGCGGCGGACGCGCCTGTCACCCGCTTGGACGTCGGCGGGGATTGGACGGCGCGGTCACGTGGGAGCGGGGAGAGGTGAGTTTTTTGGGGTTTCTGGGGGGTTTCACACAGCGGGGCACCCCGATCGGGGTGCCCCGCCGAAGTGGACCAAAACCCAGGATAGTCAAAATCCTGGGTGTTGGTCCACTTTAATAATACCATGCCTCCTAACTTTTGAAAACTGGAAAGAGGGACATGTGACTAATTTGGAGCTAATTGGATGAGAGACCGCGTGTGCGCCATAGGACCGGGGTCAGGTAAGGTTTTATGGCCAATCTGGGGAGTTTCACTCAGTGGAGCATGGAACAAAACTCGGGATAGTGAAAATCAATGGGTTTTGTACTGCTATAAAGTGGACCAAACCCCAGGATTTTCACTATGCCAGGTTTTAGTTCTTGCCTCGAGGCATCCCAAACCACTCTAGTTCACTTCCAAAAACTCAGCTTTCTCTGCTCCCACGCAGCACGCACGGGCTCTCGTTCCATTTATCACCGTATGCTGTATACGGCTGTATCCCTGGTTTTCCTTTGGGTGTTTTGGCGCACGTCTGCCCCCCAGCCTATTTGAATGGCTGGGCCCAGGAGAATGCCTCAGCTACATGCGCACCTCCCAAGTTTTTAGGGTAGTAAAATTGGACAATTGTTAAATTAGGCCACGCCCCCATCTTTGAGAGATGAATGAAGCCACGCCCCCTCATTGAGGGATGGATAGGAGATAGGATGTAACAGTTACAACAATAGAAACACTTTGAACAGGCAAATGAATAATTTATCGCTGCAGATCTGCATGTTACACGTCAAAGAGGGACAATATTTAAATTAAGCCACGCCCCCTCATTGAGGGATGGATGAAGCCACGCCCCCTCATTGATTGATGGATAGGAGATGGGATGTAACAGTTACAACAATAGAAACACTTTGAATAGGCAAATGAATCATTTATTGCTGCAGATCTGCATGTTACACCTCAAAGAGGGACAAATAGGAGCAATGAGGGACAGGGGGACATGGACTTTGGAGGGACAGTCCCTCCAAATCAGGGACACTTGGGAGGTATGGCTACAGGGGTGCCGGACATGCTGCCAGCAAGTGTGGCGTGCATACCTAGCAACTTTTCAGGGCGGAAAAGAGGGACATTTGTTAAATTAGGCCACGCCCCCTCATTGAGGGCTGGATAGGAGTTAAAACAATATAAACACTTTGAATAGGCAAATGAATTATTTAGTATTGATGCAGATCTGCATGTTACACCTCAAAGAGGGACAATATGTAAATGAAGCCACGCCCTCTGTAGCGATAACCCTTATCGCCGGAGGGCTTCACCGCCCGAGACGTCCTTTTCCCAATCGTAAGAGGTGCTGCTGGAATTCCAGAGTCATCCGTGAGGAAACAGGAACAGCCCTTACAAGGGCTAGTGAACTGTAATATAGCGTTTCCCCCAATAAGAGACAGAACTCAGTATTGAGGGTGAAGGTGAAGTGTTTATTAGTGCCACTCTAGGCCTTATATACACAAGTCTCCATTGCATGACACACACACCGACCAATAGCAGCAGGGCACACAATCCCTCAACTCTGCCGGTGATGCAATCAGCAACACAATAGACGTCTGTAACACAATCAATCAGAACAATGCCATTGTCTGTGACGTAATCAATCAACACAATGGCAGCCTGTAATACAATCCAAACTACAATGACATTGGGCCTGATGCAGAGCCTCCTCTGAACTGCCCTTAAAACCTTCCGATTGTCCGGGTCTCCCGTTTGAATCGTGGCTCAAATGTGATGCAGAGCCTCCGTCGGAATGGCTCCCTAACTGATCCGTCAATTTCACTTTACTCGGAAAGCTTTTTTTGCTCTCTTGGGTGCCTATAATTTGATCGGGGCTCCCGTTCACGTTCACACGGGCGGGCCGTTTTTCCCTGATTTTTCCTTGCATTTTGAACGTACCTGCTTGGTTTCCGTCGTATTTGACCTTCCATTTTGGTGGTTTTAGCAAGTATACTTACATCTCCATGGCTCTTCAGTTGCCAATCTGGCTACACGCAAGCGCACATCCCTCAAACTCCATTGGAATATGCATATGGCACCAACTGCCAATTTGACACATATTTTTTTGGGAACAATAAATTTGGGTTCTTCCTTTTTCCTTGCCATTAATGCATACCTTAATTCTTTCTGATTGTTTTTGATTTATTGTCCCATATCTAAACCTTTTGTGTCATGTAAATGTGTGATGATGTTGTATGATTGTACATTTGCAGGAAAGACAACACACCAAATCTTTTTATTTGTTTTTAATTCAAACGTTGTTTTTTTGGGGGGGGGGATTTGGATTTTTCATATTTTTTTATTTTTTGCCAAAACTAAAAAACAATTAAAATTTTTATGCAAAATAAAAAACATTAGGCCTCGGGGTCTTGTGCCTGTGGTTTTCTAGTATCTGTGAATGATAAACAACATTAGTTTAGCATTGTTTTTATGGTTTGGTTGGGCGTGTTTTTTTTGGGCACTTTTTAAACCGGACCTTCAGCGTGATTTAATGAAAAGCCCAAACTCTTAAAAAACGATTCCGCAGCATCATCTGTTATAAAAAGATACAAGGACTCACCATTAATCCACAAAATACATTAACAAGTTTCCTGGCCTAACTAAAGTCACTTTATTAACCTTTTTCTGCCTCACATTGCCCTAGTTCTTCTATCTGCATGTAGCCTAGTTTGTAGCGGCGTACATGGGTTAAACTAAGGTGGGCTGGTATGTAACGTGACAAACTAAGTTGTTTCAGACTATTCTTGCACTTTGTTTTTTTTTTATTATAAGGAATGTGTGTGCGCACATAAACGCACGCTCGCATACTCACATCCATGATGATGTCGTCCTGCTCCTGTGTAAAGATGGCATAGCTCCTGGTATAGCTCTGACGTTTCCCCGCAGTGACGTGCAGGACATCCCAAATTGGAATGCCCCAGAGACATGATGCCTGTAACCCAGCCCTGGATTCCTTCACACTCCAAAGGGCTGGGTTACATGGGTTTTGGCCTGCTTTAAAACATCATGACCAAATCAGGTTAGGATGGAATAACCCACCTCCTTTACATTATTATTAAAGTAACACAGGTTCCCTCACATAAAGCAGAACAAAACCCAGAGCGGCCACTGGTCTTCCCCCTGGAAATCCCAGATCGGGATGCCCCACTGTGTGAAACCCTTTTTACTGAGACTTTACTCAGAAATGGCAGACTCCCTCTCTTAAAGCGGAACAAGCCATGATTAGTTTAATGACCTTTGCAGGCGTATATTGTAGTGCCCCACCAGTCTGATCAAGACAACGGAACCTCATCTTCAAGAGACCAAAGGCTCGCTCCACCACAGTGCGAGTCCTCCTGGGGGCAGTATTGTAGGGCTCCTCTGCCTGTGAAGATGGGTGCAGGATTGGGGTCAGCAGCCAGGGGAGCAAAGGATAGCCAGAGTCTCCCCCCCCCCAAAAACAAAAAAAAAACAAAAAGGTGTGCATTGCAACAATAGAAAAGAGGGACAAATAGGTGAGCGGGGTAGGGTTGGAGTAAAGGACATTTGTAATGAGCCTACATGCACATCCAACCTGTACACTCATTAAAAAAGTCTGGGGAATACTACTTACATAAGAGGGCAAGAACATGACGCAATAGGGTTCGATCACTTAACCCATTTAATTTAAAGTTAAAAAATTAGGCTAAAAATATACTAACAAAAAAATTAACAAATAGTCTGTTAAGGGAAAAAAAAATAAAAGACAGGGTGGGCAACCAATACAAGTTTCATACACATATCCAGTAAGGCGGGTGAGCTCAAATAGGTGCAGCCTGGTTTCTGCCATACTCAGCAGGACAAGACCGCGGAGCTGGCGCCGCTGATGTGCTCCAACAGGACTGCATATTATTGCCCGAGTGCAAATACGGCTGCTCTGACTGGCCGTAAGTGAAGGCTCGGCGGCCCGTTTCATTAGGGTGATTTCAATCGGAAAACAAGGCTCTGCATCACTGAAAAAAACGGAACAATGAACGAGGCGTCCGTTTTGCCGGGAAACAGCCTCGTGCGAGCCGACAATCGGAAAGGCGGCTGAGCGCACACCTGAGCGCATAAACGCACACTAAAATCAACGTAGCACCCTTTCCTGACCCGATCAAAGCCCAAAACCAACGGGAAAACGCACGGGAGAAGTGAACGGGGAGGCTCTGCATCAAGCCCATTGCCTGTAACAGTATCAAAATACAATGACATTGTCTGGAACCTAATTAAGAAAAGGCCAGGGAATGACCCGGTGGGCAATTGAATAGTGATGACATCCAAAAGGCAGAGCGTCTGTCACACCCTCTCATTAAGGGATGGATAGGAGATACATTGTAACAGTTACAACAATAGAAACATTTTGAATGGGCAAATGAATCATTTATGCTGCAGATCTGCATGTTACACCTCAAAGAGGGACAATCTATACATTAAGCCACGCTCCTCATTAAGGGATGGATAGGAGATACATTGTAAAAGTTACAACAATATAAACACTTTGAATAGACAAATGAATCCATTGCTGCAGATCTGCATGTTACACCCCAAAGAGGGACAAATGAGAACAACGAGGGACAGGGGGGACATGGACTCAAAAGAGGGACAGTCCCACCAAATCAGGGACACTTGGGAGGTATGCCGCGTGGAAGTCCTGGAAAAGGTGAGTGAGTTTGGGCCGATCTGAGGGGCTCACACAGCAAAGCATCCTGAATCGGGAAGCCCCAATGTTGCTTGATCGGCTTTTGGACTCCAGGGCCGTCTATGTGGGTAATTGGTCCACTTTAAGTAAATCAAGACCCTTATATTTTTTAAGAAAGATGAATTTGGATTCCTATTTTACCCTCAGACTCAACCTAAAAAAAAATCCGATTTCTTTGCAGTTTTTGGAGTTGGCAGCGAGCTGCGCCATCCTCGGAGAGACACTTGATGGGCCGATAATGAGCCGCGTGGCGCGCAGTCTCTCTGCCCTCAGGATCTGCTTTGCACAAAGATTTCATTGTAAAGCATCCCACGGAGGGTAACTGACATCTGGATGAGATACGAGCAGATGTGGAATCTTCCACCCCTCCGAGGAACGGACAGGCGATTGCGTTTCAAGATGACCGCCGCCACCGCCGCAATGCCGGGTGGTGCGGCCCGGGGAAATCATTTATTTACTACTTACATCATTAAGAGCTTGCAGAGCTACGACATCATTTTCAAAAAGCCTTCGGCCACTATCTTGGTTATTATTAATGGTTAATTATCACTTACTCTGCAAAAGGTTAGTTAGAATAGTCTGCGATTAAACTGTTGTGGTTGGAATAAGGCTTTTAGTTAAAGTGTACCAAAACCCACCCGGTGTTTATGAGACTCCAGGGCAGGCATGCTCACCCCGCTGTGGGAAGCCCCCCAGTTTCCCCAAAAACTCACCTTCGTTCCCGGGCCAATGGCGCATGCGCAAGCAGCAGCCGCATCCCGCTATCCCTTTAGCAAGGCTCGTGCCCACGCTAGACATTTGTGAATGGCCGGCGTAGGCACGCTCCCTGTTAAAGGGTAGCGGGGGATGCAGCTGCCAGTGCGCTGGTGGATGAAAAGGCTCGAGCAGATCCGAGTGTGCTGATTGGACGAGAGGCTGTGCATGTGCCGTAGGACTGGGGAGGGGTGCATGAGATAGGGCGACCTGGGGGGCTTCACACAGTGGGGCATCCCTGATCTATAAGATTCCAGGGCCGCTAGATTCCCTTCCCCTGGGGCATCCAGAATCGGGATGCCTCGCTGTGCGAAACCACCCAGGTCGCCCAGAAACTCACCTTCTTTCCTGGTCCAATGGCGCCAGCAGCGACCACATTCCTGTTATCCCTTTAGCAGGGCGTGTGCCAGCGCCAGGCATTTGTTAATTTGTTAGAGGGTAGCTGGGGATGCGCTCACCAGTGCTGCGCTCGGATCCACTCGCATTAGACGAGCTCCTGGATAAAGGGGTTCGAGCGGATCCGAGTAGGACTGGGGAAGGGTAAGTGAGTTCGGGCCACCTGAGGGGTTTCACACAGTGGGGCATCCCCGATCTATACGATTCCAGGGCTGTTAGGTTCCCTTCCCCTTGGGGAATCAAGATTTGGGATGCCTCGCTGTGCAAAACCCCCCAGGTCACCCAGAAACTCACCTTCTTTCCTGGTGCAATGGCGCTAGCAGCGGGCACATCCCTGTTATCCCTTTAGAAGGGCGTGTGCCAGCGCCAGGCATTTGTGAATGGCCGGCATGGGCACGCTCCCTGTTGGAGGGTAGCAGGGGATGTGTCCGCCACCGCCACGCTCGGATCCATTCGCATTAGACGAGCTCCTAGATAAAGTGGCTCAAGCAGATCCGAGCACGCTGATTGGATGAGAGGGCTGCACATGTGCCATAGGACCAGGGAAGGGTGAGTGAGATCGTGCGACCTGGGGGGTTTCACACAGTGGGGCATCCCTGATCTATAAGATTCCAGGGCCGCTAGATTCCCTTCCCCTGGGGCATCCAGAATCGGGATGCCCTGCTGTGCAAAACCCCCCGGGTCGCCCAGAAACTCACCTTCTTTCCTGGTCCAATGGTGCTAGCAGCGGCCACATCCCCTTTAGCAGGGCGTGTGCCAGCACCAGGGATTTGTGTATTTGTTAGAGGGTAGCGGGGGATGCGGCCGTCAGTGCACTAATTGGACCAGAGGCTGCGCATGCGCCATAGAACTGGGGAAGGGTAAGTCAGATTGGATGACCTGGGGGGGGGTTCAAACAGTAGGACTATCCTGGGTTTTGGTCTACTTTAAATCCTTCTTTCTCCGTTCTTAGTCATCACCCCTGTCTGGAAAGCGGGGATAGAAAGAGGGGGGACCTGTGTCCCTCCATTCTACATATGGTGGCGCCGTCGTCAGCTTTTTACGCTGCCGCCACTTAAAGGGGCCCCAAGGCAGAAGCAAGAAGACAAGACGAGGGACCCTGAAAAGCCATCGGACCGGAAGAGAAGGCCACACGACAGGGACAGAAGTAGTGACATTTAGGGTAACACATTTGCTATTGTGATTGTTTTTTTTTTTTTACTGTAATTAGGGTGAACTGGTAAGGGGTCGAGAGGAAGCCATGTCACCTGTCGGCAATGGCGGGGTGGCATCTCGCCATCCCTGCTAAATTACCCACCCCCTCCCTTGGCGCACCAGGGGTTCGGAAGAGTATGGTGCCATCAGTATACACAGAGGAGTAGCTAGGCTTTCTGGCACCCGGGGCAAAGATTCAAAATGGTGCCCCCCCACCTGTGCTCAGGCCCCCCTTTGGTGCCCCCCTGACCTGCTGCACCCGGGGCCTGTGCCCCCCTGCCCCCCTAGCTACGCCCCGGAGTATACATACATCCCAAGCAGTGGCAGACTGGGGCCAAAAATCAGCCCTGGATTTTAACAGCCACCTGGCCAGCCCGAGACATCCCTGCTGAGGCCCCCAACCATGATGTCGGGGCTATAGCATTGGAGGCTGGGGTTCCTTAGTTTTTGAGTACAGTATAGTGGGGTACAGAGGGCTGAGAGGGAGACTAAGGGGGCAGAGATTTAATGTGGGTGTTAAAAGCAGCAGCCCAACTGGCCCCAAAGCAGTGCGGCCTACTGGGCTATGTGCCTATGGCCAGTCCGCCCCTGCTCCCAAGTGTCCCTCATTTAGACTCTCTTTTGAGACCATGTCCCCCTGTCCCTTTTTGTTCTTGTTTCTCCCTCTTTGAGGTATTTTACAGGTGAAAAATAAGGTATTTTAATTGAAAAGTATGGGTAAAGTTTCATTTTTCATGACTGCTCCCCCTCAAGACCACACCCATGTACATGTGAAAAGGCCGGTATATTTTGTTAGGAAAGGTGGCAACCATAGGTGTAACATGCAGATCTGCAGCAATAAATGATTCATTTGCCTATTCAAAGTGTTTCTATTGTTGCAACTGTTACACCCTATCTCCTATCCATCCCTCAATGAGTGGGTGTGGCTTCATTTAACAATTGTCCCTCTTTGAAAGGTATCGGTATGGGCCTGTGCACTTAGCACCCCTAGAAGAGAAACAAGCCCATAATGAAGCACATACAGGCCAGGGACCAGCCAGTCGGCCTCTGAGCCCTGGGTTATCACATACCTCTCAAGTGTCCCTGTTTTGGAGTCTCTTTTGAGTCCATGTCCCCTTGTCCTTTATTGTTCTCATTTGTCCCTCTTTGAGGTCTAACATGCAGATCTACATTAATAAATGATTCACTTGCCTATTCAAAGTATTTATATTGTTGTAACTGTTACATCCTATCTCCTATCCATCCCTCAGTGAGGGGACGTGGCTTCATTTAACAATTGTCCCTCTTTGGAAGGTATGAGTATGAGCCTGGAATTCCTCCAGGGGGTGCACACAACACCCCTAGAAGAGAAACAAGGACATAACGAAGGACATACAGGCCAGGGACCAGCCAGTCGGCCTCTGAGCCCTGGGTTACCCTTTGGAAGGAGGGATATAATCAGGGGTGGACTGACCATAGGGAGATCCGGGACAATGTCCGGTGGGCCGCACTGCTTTGGGGCCAGTTGGGCTGCTGTTTTTAATACCCACATTCAATCCCTGCTCCCTTAGTCTCCCTCTCAGCTCTCTCTAACCAAGCCAAGTAACACCAGCTCCAATGCTATAGCCCCGGCACCATGGTGGAGGGCCTCAGCAATGATGCCTTGGGTCAGCCAAGGGCTGGTAAATTCTAGGGCTGATTTTTGGCCCCAGTTCGTCACTGGATATATTTTGTTTTTTTACTTTAAATGATATCAAAATACCTAACAGGTCAGTAAACAATCCACCCAAGAAGAGGATCGGACGGGTGTTCCAGCATACGAGCGCGCAAAAGGTGGACATGAGAAAACCACCACAGGCCGCACTGCTTTGGGGCCAGTTGGGCGGCTGCTTTTAACACCCACATTCAATCCCTGCCTTAGTCTCCCTATCAGCCCACTGTACCCACAAGCCAAGGAACCCCAGCCCCCAATGCTATATCCCCTGGACCATGGTGGGGGGCCTTATCTAGGATGCCTCGGGCCGGCCAGGGGCTGGTAAATTCCAGGGATGATTTTCAGCCATAGTCCGGAACTGGATTTATTTCTTTTTTTTTTATTTAAATGATTTCAGAATACCTAACAGGTAACAATCCACCCAAGAAGAGGATCCAATGGGTGTTCTAGAATACCAGCGCATGTAAGGTGGACATGAGAAAACCACCAGAGGCCGAACTGCTTCGGGGCCAGTTGTGCTGCTGCTTTTAACACCCACATTGAATCCCTGCCCCTTAGTCTCCCTCTCAGCCCCAATGTACCCACAAGCCAAGGAACCCCAGCTCCAATGCTATAACTCCAGCACCATGGTTGGGGGGCCTCGGCAATGATGCCTCGGGCCGGCCAAGGGCTGGTAAATTCCAGGGATGATTGTCAGCCCCAGTCCGGCACTGGATATATTTACTTTTTTAATTTAAATCATATCAAAATACCTAACAGTTCAGAAATATAATCCACCCAAGAAGAGGATCAGACGGGTGTAAGGTGGACATGAGAACCGGAGGCCACTGATCCATTTTTCTGACCATTCAATGGCCATTTGTGGAGTCAGATTCGCCCATAAAGTCCTCCCGCGAGAAGCAAAAACAACAGTTCCGAGAGCGCGACAACAATGTTCGTTCGTTACGTCTGCAGGGCTTTGGCGCAATGCGATATGAAATTAATGAGTGGTGAACACTCGAGCTGCCGGGGAAGAACATCGCGCAACCCATAAAGGAAATAAGATGTCATTAATTTTACAAATTATTGCAAATCAAATGTCATAATTCAAAAAGGAAGGGGAGAGAATGGGAAGCGAAGGCACCTAACGATGAACATCATTAATTTTATCCGTCCTCACACTGGAATTTATTGAACGTACAATCCATTTAGGTCTGCTTATTTTTTGCAGTTGTCATCGCGTGAAGAAAAAAATTCCTCACTGGTTTTGAAGTTTGAGAAGTGAGAACTGCTTCCTGTGACTTCCTGTGAGTTAAAAAAGAAACTTCCCGACTGGGGGATATGGGGTTAAAGCGGGTGTGGTTCTGGCCGCATTGAGAGAGACTCAATTTCTCGGCCAGAAATGCGTGAGTGGCCGCCGTTGGTCATGTGGGCCAGTCTTTTCGGCAGCCTGGACCGAGAACTCAACCCATGTGACCACCAGAGGCCAATCACGGGGCTGCATTTCCGACTAAGGTTCGAGGATAAGGTAAGCATAGCCCCCAAGTGTCCCTGATTTGGAGGGACTGTTCTTTTGAGTCAATGTCCCTCGTTGTTCTCCTTTGCCTCTTGCAAGTGGCCGCCAGTGGTCATGTGGGCGAGTCCTTTTGGCAGCCTGGATCGAGAATTCGACCCACGTGACCGCCAGCGGCCAATCGATGTGCTGCATTTCAAGCTAAAGTTTGAGGATAAGGTAAGCATACCTCCCAAGTGTCCCTGATTTGGAGGGACTGTCCTTCTTTTGAGTCAATGTCCCCCTGTCCCTCGTTGTTCTCCTTTGCCCCTCGCAAGTGGCCACCGGCAGTCATGTGGGTGAGTCCTTTCGGCAGCCTGGACCGAGAATTCGACCCACGTGACCGCCAGCAGCCAAACACAGGGCTGCCTTTCTGGCTAAGGTTCGAGGATAAGGTAAGAATACCTCCCAAGTGTCCCTGATTTGCAGGGACTGTCCTTCTTTTGAGTCAATGTCCCTCATTGTTCTCCTTTGCCCCTCGCGAGTGGCCGCCGGCGGTCATGTGGGTGAGTTCTTTCGGCAGCCTGGATCGAGAACTTGACCCACATGACCCCCAGCGGTCAATCGCGGGGCTGCATTTCCGGCTACGTTTCGAGGATAAGGTAAGCATACCTCCCAAGTGTCCCTGATTTTGGGGGACTGTCCCTCTATTGAGTCCATGTCCCCCTGTCCCTTGTTGTTCTCCTTTGTCCCTCTTTGATTCATTTGCCCATTCAAAGTGTTAATATTGTTGTAACTGTTACATTCTATCTCCTATCCATCAATTAATGAGGGGGTGTGGCTTCATTTCAAAATTGTCCCTATTTCCCACCCTGAAAAGTTGGGAGGTATGGGTAAGGATTACAGATTGCGGGGGGCAATGTGTGAGGGGGGCTCCAGCAATCAGGGTATCCCCCAGGCCCCCAAATGAAGTCAGCTTTAGTCATTTCCATCGATTAGGTTAAGAACTTCACAGAGGCCTAATATTGCCTATTGCCTGTAGTCCCATAGGCATCCTGCTGGTGGCACTGTACATGCAGTGTAGCTGCTGTTCCGGGGGTCTTACGGCCTGCTCCTGTCGACTCTCATACTTGCCACCAACTTTATATACTTGCCACCACCCTAGCCAGGGAAAAAAGGATCCTGCTTCTTTTGGGATTTCCATCCTCATTTTGTGAACCTTCTTCTTGTTGCCATTCCTGGAGGCTGCTAGGCTCTCACCCTGGTCCATAAGTTAGCAGGCCCCAATGCTCTTATGGCTGCTAGGCTCTCATCCTGGTCTGTGAGTTAGCAGGCCCCAATGCTCTTATGGCTGCTAGGCTCTCATCCTGGTCCCTGAGTTAGCAGGCCCCAATGCGTCTAGAGCTGATAGGCTCTCATACCTGTTCCTATGGTTGACCCAGAAGGCTTCCTACTCTGCTCTTGGAGGCTGCTTTACTCTCATCCTGGTGCATGAGCTAACAGGCCCCAATGCTCCTAGGGCTGCTAGGCTCTCATACATGTTCCTCGGTTGACCCAGATGACTTCCTACTCTGCTCCTGGAAGCTGCTCAACTCTCATCCTGGTCTGTGAGCTAACAGGCCCCTAAGCACCTAGGGCCCTAGCAGGGCCGGATTAAGTGTGGTGGAGGCCCCTGGGCGCAAATTCTGGTGGAGGCCCCAGATGCAGTTTTTTCTAATTTCATTTGAAATAATAGTCCAGCCAAGTAACTGATTGGTGGTTGGTTGGCACCTGCCCACTTACTGGAATGTCAGATCAAGTCCCTTGTGTGGGTGCGTGCTGCTTTGCCATTCTGGGTGGAGGGTAGTGTAGTCGCCCGGCTGGTCCAGCAGAAAACAGTTCCCTGCATTGAGCTGCCAGCGGCTGTGCTTGGTGGCTTATGTGCAGTGACAGCTCTGCACCCATCACTGTAGCGTTGCTGACGGCGGCTTTGCTGCCCGTCAGACCAAAGCCTGAAAAGCCTCCTGGACCAGACCATAACTCAATGGTTGGTGGAGGCCCCCTTTGCAGGGCAAGTGGTGGAGGCCCCGGGGCTCTAGCCCCTTGCGCCCCCCTCATAATCTGGCCCTGGGCCCTAGGCTTTCATGCCCGTTTCTATGTTTGACCTAGAATGCTTCCTATTCTGCTTGTGGAGACTGCTAGACTTTTATGCTGGTGCATGAGCTAGCAGACCCCAATGCTCCTAAGGCTGATAGGCTCTCATACCTGTTATGTTTGACCTAGTAGACTTCCTACTCTGCTACTAGAGGCTGTTAGGATTCTGTTCTTGAGTCATTTTTGGCTAAATCCTAGACATGCACCTTGGGGTTCCTCTGTGTCGATATTAGTCTGCCAGTCCTGGATATAGTATTTTATTTCTGTAGTTCTATGTCTGAAAATAGAGTGGCTATAAAGCCGCGAGACTGGTCCTGGAGTCTAAAAGACTCCAGAGTTAGTTACTAAAATTTTAAACTGAACCAACAGCCTGGCACAGTTGGAAAAGAAAGGTAGCCGCCATTTTGGAGCTTTCTCTCCCAGCATCTCAGCCATGCTGCTGCCTGGATTCAACTGACATAACTGACAATGTACAGTAACAGGAAGTCCAGCAGCACTTCCTTCTTGCAGGCGGCCTGCAAATGCATGAGCCGCCATTTTGCCTTTAAAATTTACTACAGCAGGAGTTAGAAAAGGGTAAATGAATGTGCAGCAATGTAAATTGCCCCGGGGAGGGGTTCATATGAGCACTGTTTGTTGTGTTGGTCTGGTTTCATTCATTTTTTACTCACCTTTCAGGGCAGCTCCAACAGCGCTTTTGTCTTTTTTCCGATAGAATAGGGGCAGGGGCACTTCTCAGAGGGAAGCCAGGGAAGCAGCCATCGGTCACATCATCCAACATTTTTAAAGGTTCAAATCCACTTCTATTAAACCCTCAAATATACAGAGACATATATGAATAAAGTAAACACAGTCCATATAGTCCATCAAGGCCTCAGTGGATCTCTGCCCCCCTTCCTCAGGGCCAGACTGTAAACAGATCACCATCCTAAAAAGGGGTTAAATAGTAGAAGAACGCTGGAATTCCCACCTGACGTCATTAGTGACGTCACTACAACAAAATGTATAGTATTCAAACTAATATGAAAACCCAAACAATCAATGTAAACCATAAATTTCGACCATTTTGGTTGAAAACCGCATATAAATGTCATCCTCCAAGGGCGTCCTGTGCCCCGGTAGTCCCTGCCGCCACCGCCGCCGCCGGTCGAAATTTATGGCTTACATTGATTGTTTGTGTTTTCATATTAGTTTGCATACTATACATTTTGTTGTAGTGATGTCACTGATGACGTCAGGCGGGAATTCCAGCGTTCTTCTACTATTTAACCCCTTTTTAGGATGGTGATCTGTTTACTGTCTGGCCCTGAGGAAGGGGGGCACAGATCCCCCCGAAACGTTGGCTGTGATGGACTTTATGGACTATATGGACTGTGTTTACTTTATTCTTATATGTCTCTGTATTTGAGGATTTAATACAAGTGGATTTGAACCTTTGATGGTGTGCTGGATCTCAACTGCTTTTGGATTTACTGTGGTGCCCCTGCGAACCTGGGCACCCATGGACTATAGGGTAAGACTGATTTACTTAACCATTCCCTTTCAACTGGTGAGGTTCCAGATGATTGGAGAATGGCCAATGTCGTACCAATCCATAAAAAGGGGAGTAGAGAAGAAGCCAGTAATTACAGGCCAGTTAGAGTAACATCTATAGAGGTCAAATTAATGGAAACACTCTTAAAAAAACAGATAATTTCCCATCTAAAAATTAACGACCTATTGGACCCAAAGCAGCGACGGCTTTACTGAGGGCAGATCATGTGACCAATCTTATTGATTTCTTTGACAATGTCACTAAAGTGTTAGATGAAGGTGGCGCTGTGGATATCGCCTATCTGGATTTTAGCAAAGCCTTTGACACTGTACCACATAAGGATCATAGATAAGTTATTGAAGGTAGGACTCAATCCCTGGATAGTTCAGTGGATTTCCAGTTGGCTGAGGGATCGGTATCAGAGCGTTGTTGTTAATGTTGTGCAATCTGAACAAAGGCGAGTTACAAGTGGTGTGCCGCAAGGCTCTGTCCTGGGCCCCATTCTATTTAATATATTTGTAAGTGACATAGGAGAAGGCTTGGTAGGAAAAGTTTGTCTGTTTGCTGATGATACAAAGGTTAGTAATAGGGAGGATATTCCTGGAGGTGTCCGCAACATAGAAAATGATTTAGCTTTACTGGATAGATGGTCAAAACTGTGGAAACTAGAGTTTAATGTCTCTAAATGTAAAATCCTGCACTTGGGTAGAAGGAATCCCTGCTCTGAGCACCGTATGGGCAGCACTGTGTTATCTAGGACCTCGGAGGAGAGAGATTTACGGATACTGATTACTGATAGCTGCAAGATGAGTGGACAGTGTAGCCAGGCAGTGGGAAAAGCAAGCAGGATGCTCGGCTGCATAGCTCGAGGCATCACCAGTAGGAAGAGGGAGGTTGTGATGCCGCTGTATAGAGCCCTGGTGAGGCCACAGCTAGAATACTGTGTGCAGTTCTGGAGACCTCCCCTGCAAAAAGACATTATTCAAATAGAACGGGTCCAAAGGCGGGCAACGAAAATGGTGGAAGGACTTAAACTTATCAGGAGAGACTTAAAGAACTTAATTTGTACAGTCTGGAGGAAAGAAGGGAGAGGGGGGACATGATGGAGACCTTTATATATATGAAAGGATTGAATAAGGTTCAGGAGGGAAGTGTTTTTAAGAAGAAACTTAATGATAGAACAAGGGACCCAACCTGAAGCTAGTCGGGGGGAAGATCAGGAGCAATGTTAGAAAATATTATGTTACAGAAAGAGTAGTAGATGCCGGGAACAAACTTCCAGCAGAGGTAGTTGAAAAATCAACAGTCACTGAATTTAAACATGCCTGGGATAAGCCTCCATCTATCCTAAGATACATAATATAATAATGTAATATATACATAAGATAAAGAGAACATACAGTATACACATAAGATAAAGAGAACATACAGTATACACATAAGATAAAGAGAACATACAGTATACACATAAGATATAGAGAACATACAGTATATACATAAGATAAAGAGAACATACAGTATACACATAAGATAAAGAGAACATACAGTATACACATAAGATACAGAGAACATACAGTATACACATAAGATAAAGAGAACATACAGTATACACATAAGATACAGAGAACATACAGTATATACATAAGATAAAGAGAACATACAGTATACACATAAGATAAAGAGAACATACAGTATACACATAAGATACAGAGAACATACAGTATACACATAAGATACAGAGAACATACAGTATATACATAAGATACAGAGAACATACAGTATATACATAAGATACAGAGAACATACAGTATACACACAAGATAAAAGAACATACAGTATACACATAAGGGCAGACTAGATGGAGCATATGGTCTCCTTCTGTTGTCACCCTTCTATGTTTCTAAGAGTGCCCAGCCCACTACTGTCACCTATTTATTTTTTTAACCAACAATTTTGAGATCAGCCAATCGGCAATCTCAAAAAGGCCAGGTGAGCGCAACCTCACCGCTGTATTATTTCTGCCTTTTGTATTGCTTTTAAAAATTTCTGAAATATATATGTATACCACATTCCAAATTATTATGCACACACTTCATATTATGGGGCTGATGGGGAGCCCACACATATGATTATGAGGGTGCTTTGCTTGTAGGGGGCAACATATTTTAGTTTGAGGGCGTTTGGCATAATCATTTTAGGGTGCTAGAGGGGGCTCGGTGCAAGCAGAAGGGGGGACAGATTGTGCTGGATGCACGTACTCTGCATACTTATATTAGGGGCTTGGGGGTGTCCATGCACATACTGAGTGAGCAGCCAGGAGTTTGTTTTCTTCGTGTTTTATTTTTTTTCACACACCGTGACTTGATTCAACACAAGAGGGCGCAAGCACTAGAAGTGCCTAAGGCACCATTAGAACCAAATACCACCATGACTAGAGGTCCACTTTAAGTTTGACTGAGCTTATATTGCATGACATTTTATGTACAAATAAATAAAACAACACACATGACACATCAGTTTATTAGATGCAAAGAAAACAATGATGGCGAAACGTGATCTGACACAACTCCACTCATAAGGGGGTCATTTCAGATCCCCGTGAAAAAACTCACTTCTTTTTTAAGAGAGAAAACTGCCATTCACTTTCATTGTCTACCGGGCAGGGGCAGACTGGCCATAGGGACGACTGGTACAATGTCCAGTAGGATTGCTGCATTGCTTTGGGGGGTCAATTGAGCTGCTGCTTCTGCTCCCCTTAGTCTTCCTTTCAGTCCACTATACCCACAAGCCAAGGAACCCTAATGCTATAGCCCCGGCATCATGGTTGAGGGGTTGGTCCTCGGTGGGGATGTCTCGGGCCAGTCAGGGGCTGGTAAAATCCAGGGCTGATTTTTGGACCCAGTCCCCTACTGGTACCGGGTGTAAATTTTTGCCTGGCTCTGAGTCAGCCCTAAGGTAGGCAATGAACATGAATGGCAATTTTCTCTCCTAAAAATTAGTTTTTCACCAGGCTCTGAATCGACCCCATGGTGGCGCAAGCACTGAAAGGGCAGTGTTAACAGCAAATACCCATGAGCCATGAGTAGAGGTCCACCTTAAGTTTGACTGAGCTTATATTGCATACAGAGGAGATAAACTGCAGTCCAATCCATCACACAGCAAGACACACACACCACTCTGAGCTGTAAGCTATCTGTAACCTATTTACATTCCAATAGTAGGTTCATGTCTGCTATACTATGCATAACATCTGATTATAATAGAAACAATTAATATAAATCAGCTACTGCTTGGCTGTAACAATGTATATAAATGTAACTCACAGCAGGGTACTGGCAGGCTTTTAAGAATGACTAATCTTGTTTGTTATAGTCTCGGAGAGCTAGCCCATCCCAATATTTTAACCTCTGATCCTAATGTAAGATTCTCTGAGCTCAGTTGCCTCTGTAATAATGAATTTACAAATAAGTAAAACAATGCACATGACAGTGCGGCACAATGTTGCCACTTCGCTTTATTGGATGCAAAGAAAACATTGATGACGAAACGCGAGCAATCCTTTGTCATTTCCAGTGAAAACAAATAGTTTGCTTTTTCATGCAACAATTTACCGAAGGTAGAAACGATTTTGATTTCTGCATTTCTCACAAAAGCCCCCTTGATTAATTTTTTTTTTCCTTTTCTTTTTAATATAAGTGGAAGCCGAGCAGAGGACGCCGCTCCGCACAGCGAGAGGAAATGCCGGCGCAATTCTGATGCAAATGATTTGTCGATTCCTCATTTTTTATAATGATTCCCGAAATAGAAATTTGCTCCTAGGTGTCTGGATGTTGTTCAGCTTGCAGAGGAGTGACGGCCGTCGCCGGGTTCCTGAAACACTGTTCCCAGATGGACGCGGGATTACACAACAAATTGTCGGGCTTCATGTCAGATTTTTATTACCTGTTATTTTTCCTGTTGGAATTTTTAACATCCCGTTTTCTGTGTTAATCGGCGCTGGTGGCCATGTTCAGGTGTCCAGTGTGTCCTGTGTCCAACCTGTCATGTTTCCCTGTGCCCAGTCTGGCCTGCATCCAGGTGTGCCCCTGCATCCGCTCTTTACTGTATCCAGGTGTGCCCCTGCATCCTCTCTTTACTGTATCCAGGTGTGCTCCTGCATCCTCTCTTTCCTGTATCCAGGTGTGCCCCTGCATCCTCTCTTTCCTGTATCCAGGTGTGCTCCTGCATCCACTCTTTACTGTATCCAGGTGTGCTCCTGCATCCACTCTTTACTGTATCCAGGTGTGCCCCTGCATCCTCTCTTTACTGTATCCAGGTGTGCTCCTGCATCCACTCTTTACTGTATCCAGGTGTGCTCCTGCATCCTCTCTTTACTGTATCCAGGTGTGCTCCTGCATCCACTCTTTCCTGTATCCAGGTGTGCCCCTGCATCCACTCTTTCCTGTATCCAGGTGTGCTCCTGCATCCACTCTTTACTGTATCCAAGTGTGCTCCTGCATCCACTCTTTACTGTATCCAGGTGTGCTCCTGCATCCACTCTTTACTGTATCCAGGTGTGTTCCTGCATCCACTCTTTCCTGTATCCAGGTGTGCTTCTGCATCCACTCTTTCCTGTATCCAGGTGTGCTCCTGCATCCACTCTTTACTGTATCCAGGTGTGCTGATGCATCCACTCTTTACTGTATCCAGGTGTGCTCCTGCATCCACTCTTTCCTGTATCCAGGTGTGCCCCTGCATCCTTTCTTTCCTGTATCCAGGTGTGCCCCTGCATCCACTCTTTCCTGTATCCAGATGTGCTCCTGCATCCACTCTTTCCAGTATCCAGGTGTGCTCCTGCATCCACTCTTTACTGTATCCAGGTGTGCTCCTGCATCCACTCTTTACTGTATCCAGGTGTGCTCCTGCATCCACTCTTTCCTGTATCCAGGTGTGCTCCTGCATCAACTCTTTACTGTATCCAGGTGTGCCCCTGCATCCACTCTTTCCTGTATCCAGGTGTGCTCCTGCATCCACTCTTTCCTGTATCCAGGTGTGCTCCTGCATCCACTCTTTCCTGTATCCAGGTATGCCCCTGCATCCACTCTTTTCTGTATCCAGGTGTGCCCCTGCATCCACTCTTTCCAGTATCCAGGTGTGCCCCTGCATCCACTCTTTCCTGTATCCAGGTGTGCTCCTGCATCCACTCTTTCCTGTATCCAGGTATGCCCCTGCATCCACTCTTTTCTGTATCCAGGTGTGCCCCTGCATCCACTCTTTCCAGTATCCAGGTGTGCCCCTGCATCCCCTCTTGCCTGTATCCAGGTGTGCCCCTGCATCCACTCTTTTCTGTATCCAGGTGTGCCCCTGCATCCACTCTTTCCAGTATCCAGGTGTGCCCCTGCATCCTTTCTTTCCTGTATCCAGGTGTGCCCCTGCATCCACTCTTTCCTGTATCCAGATGTGCTCCTGCATCCACTCTTTCCAGTATCCAGGTGTGCTCCTGCATCCACTCTTTACTGTATCCAGGTGTGCTCCTGCATCCACTCTTTACTGTATCCAGGTGTGCTCCTGCATCCACTCTTTCCTGTATCCAGGTGTGCTCCTGCATCCACTCTTTCCTGTATCCAGGTGTGCTCCTGCATCCACTCTTTACTGTATCCAGGTGTGCTCCTGCATCCACTCTTTCCTGTATCCAGGTGTGCCCCTGCATCCACTCTTTCCTGTATCCAGGTGTGCCGCTGCATCCACTCTTTTCTGTATCCAGGTATGCCCCTGCATCCACTCTTTCCAGTATCCAGGTGTGCCCCTGCATCCACTCTTTCCTGTATCCAGGTGTGCTCCTGCATCCACTCTTTCCTGTATCCAGGTATGCCCCTGCATCCACTCTTTTCTGTATCCAGGTGTGCCCCTGCATCCACTCTTTCCAGTATCCAGGTGTGCCCCTGCATCCACTCTTTCCTGTATCCAGGTGTGCTCCTGCATCCACTCTGTCCTGTATCCAGGTGTGTCCCTGCATCCACTCTTTCCTGTATCCAGGTGTGCCCCTGCATCCACTCTTTCCTGTATCCAGGTGTGCCCCTGCATTCACTCTTTCCTGTATCCAGGTGTGCCCCTGCATCCACTCTTTCCTGTATCCAGGTGTGCTCCTGTATCCACTCTTTCCTGTATCCAGGTGTGCCCCTGCATCCACTCTTTCCTGTATTCAGGTGTGCCCCTGCATCCACTCTTTCCTGTATCCAGGTGTGCCCCTGCATCCACTCTATCCAGTATACAGGTGTGTCCCTGCATCCACTCTTTCCTGTATCCAGGTGTGCCCCTGCATCCACTCTTTCCTGTATCCAGGTGTGCCCCTGCATCCACTCTATACAGTATACAGGTGTGTCCCTGCATCCACTCTTTCCTGTATCCATGTGTATCCCTGCATCCACTCTTTCCTGTATCCATGTGTATCCCTGCATCCACTCTTTCCTGTATCCAGGTGTGCCCCTGCATCCACTCTTTCCTGTATCCAGGTGTGCCCCTGCATCCACTCTATCCAGTATACAGGTGTGTCCCTGCATCCACTCTTTCCTGTATCCAGGTGTGCCCCTGCATCCACTCTTTCCTGTATCCAGGTGTGCCCCTGCATCCACTCTATACAGTATACAGGTGTGCCCCTGCATCCACTCTTTCCTGTATCCATGTGTATCCCTGCATCCACTCTTTCCTGTATGCAGGTGTGCCCCTGCATCCACTCTTTCCTGTATCCAGGTGTGTCCCTGCATCCACTCTTTTCTGTATCCAGGTGTGCCCCTGCATCCACTCTTTCCTGTATCCAGGTGTGTCCCTGCATCCACTCTTTTCTGTATCCAGGTGTGCCCCTGCATCCACTCTTTCCTGTATCCATGTGTATCCCTGCATCCACTCTTTCCTGTATCCAGGTGTGTCCCTGCATCCACTCTTTCCTGTATCCAGGTGAGCTCCTGCATCCACTCTTTCCTGTATCCATGTGTATCCCTGCATCCACTCTTTCCTGTATGCAGGTGTGCCCCTGCATCCACTCTTTCCTGTATCCAGGTGTGCCCCTGCATCCACTCTTTCCTGTATCCAGGTGTGCCCCTGCATCCACTCTTTCCTGTATCCAGGTGTGCCCCTGCATCCACTCTTTGCTGTATCCAGGTGTGCCCCTGCATCCACTCTTTCCTGTATCCAGGTGTGCCCCTGCATCCACTCTTTCCTGTATCCAGGTGTGCTCCTGTATCCACTCTTTCCTGTATCCAGGTGTGCCCCTGCATCCACTCTTTCCTGTATCCAGGTGTGCCCCTGCATCCACTCTTTCCTGTATCCAGGTGTGCTCCTGTATCCACTCTTTCCTGTATCCAGGTGTGCCCCTGCATCCACTCTTTCCTGTATTCAGGTGTGCCCCTGCATCCACTCTTTCCTGTATCCAGGTGTGCCCCTGCATCCACTCTATCCAGTATACAGGTGTGTCCCTGCATCCACTCTTTCCTGTATCCAGGTGTGCCCCTGCATCCACTCTTTCCTGTATTCAGGTGTGCCCCTGCATCCACTCTTTCCTGTATCCAGGTGTGCCCCTGCATCCACTCTATACAGTATACAGGTGTGTCCCTGCATCCACTCTTTCCTGTATGCAGGTGTGCCCCTGCATCCACTCTTTCCTGTATCCATGTGTATCCCTGCATCCACTCTTTCCTGTATCCAGGTGTGCTCCTGCATCCACTCTTTCCTGTATCCAGGTGTGCTCCTGCATCCACTCTTTACTGTATCCAGGTGTGCTCCTGCATCCACTCTTTACTGTATCCAGGTGTGCTCCTGCATCCACTCTTTCCTGTATCCAGGTGTGCTCCTGCATCCACTCTTTACTGTATCCAGGTGTGCCCCTGCATCCACTCTTTCCTGTATCCAGGTGTGCTCCTGCATCCACTCTTTCCTGTATCCAGGTGTGCTCCTGCATCCACTCTTTACTGTATCCAGGTGTGCTGATGCATCCACTCTTTACTGTATCCAGGTGTGCTCCTGCATCCACTCTTTCCTGTATCCAGGTGTGCCCCTGCATCCACTCTTTCCTGTATCCAGGTGTGCTCCTGCATCCACTCTGTCCTGTATCCAGGTGTGCCCCTGCATCCACTCTTTCCTGTATCCAGGTGTGCCCCTGCATCCACTCTTTCCTGTATCCAGGTGTGCCCCTGCATCCACTCTTTCCTGTATCCAGGTGTGCCCCTGCATCCACTCTTTCCTGTATCCAGGTGTGCCCCTGCATCCACTCTTTCCTGTATCCAGGTGTGCCCCTGCATCCACTCTTTCCTGTATTCAGGTGTGCCCCTGCATCCACTCTTTCCTGTATCCAGGTGTGTCCCTGCATCCACTCTTTCCTGTATCCAGGTGTGCCCCTGCATCCACTCTTTCCTGTATCCAGGTATGCCCCTGCATCCACTCTATACAGTATACAGGTGTGTCCCTGCATCCACTCTTTCCTGTATCCAGGTGTGCCCCTGCATCCACTCTTTCCTGTATTCAGGTGTGCCCCTGCATCCACTCTTTCCTGTATCCAGGTGTGTCCCTGCATCCACTCTTTCCTGTATCCATGTGTATCCCTGCATCCACTCTTTCCTGTATGCAGGTGTGCCCCTGCATCCACTCTTTCCTGTATCCATGTGTATCCCTGCATCCACTCTTTTCTGTATGCATGTGTGCCCCTGCATCCACTCTTTCCTGTTTCCAGGTGTGTCCCTGCATCCACTCTTTTCTGTATCCAGGTGTGCCCCTGCATCCACTCTTTCCTGTATCCAGGTGTGCCCCTGCATCCACTCTTTCCTGTATCCAGGTGTGCCCCTGCATCCACTCTTTCCTGTATCCAGGTGTGCCCCTGCATCCACTCTTTCCTGTATCCAGGTGTGCTCCTGTATCCACTCTTTCCTGTATCCAGGTGTGCCCCTGCATCCACTCTTTCCCGTATTCAGGTGTGCCCCTGCATCCACTCTTTCCTGTATCCAGGTGTGCCCCTGCATCCACTCTTTCCTGTATCCAGGTGTGCTCCTGTATCCACTCTTTCCTGTATCCAGGTGTGCCCCTGCATCCACTCTTTCCTGTATCCAGGTGTGCTCCTGCATCCACTCTTTCCTGTATCCAGGTGTGCCCCTGCATCCACTCTATCCAGTATACAGGTGTGTCCCTGCATCCACTCTTTCCTGTATCCAGGTGTGCCCCTGCATCCACTCTTTCCTGTATTCAGGTGTGCCCCTGCATCCACTCTTTCCTGTATCCAGGTGTGCCCCTGCATCCACTCTATACAGTATACAGGTGTGTCCCTGCATCCACTCTTTCCTGTATTCAGGTGTGCCCCTGCATCCACTCTTTCCTGTATCCAGGTGTGCCCCTGCATCCACTCTATCCAGTATACAGGTGTGTCCCTGCATCCACTCTTTCCTGTATCCAGGTGTGCCCCTGCATCCACTCTTTCCTGTATCCAGGTGAGCCGCTGCATCCACTCTTTTCTGTATCCAGGTGTGCCCCTGCATCCACTCTTTCCTGTATCCAGGTGTGCTCCTGCATCCACTCTGTCCTGTATCCAGGTGTGTCCCTGCATCCACTCTTTCCTGTATCCAGGTGTGCCCCTGCATCCACTCTTTCCTGTATCCAGGTGTGCCCCTGCATCCACTCTTTCCTGTATCCAGGTGTGCCCCTGCATCCACTCTTTCCTGTATCCAGGTGTGCTCCTGCATCCACTCTTTCCTGTATCCAGGTATGCCCCTGCATCCACTCTTTTCTGTATCCAGGTGTGCCCCTGCATCCACTCTTTCCAGTATCCAGGTGTGCCCCTGCATCCACTCTTTCCTGTATCCAGGTGTGTCCCTGCATCCACTCTTTCCTGTATCCAGGTGTGCCCCTGCATCCACTCTTTGCTGTATCCAGGTGTGCTCCTGCATCCACTCTGTCCTTTATCCAGGTGTGTCCCTGCATCCACTCTTTCCTGTATCCAGGTGTGCCCCTGCATCCACTCTTTCCTGTATCCAGGTGTGCCCCTGCATTCACTCTTTCCTGTATCCAGGTGTGCCCCTGCATCCACTCTTTCCTGTATCCAGGTGTGCCCCTGCATCCACTCTTTCCTGTATCCAGGTGTGCTCCTTTATCCACTCTTTCCTGTATCCAGGTGTGCCCCTGCATCCACTCTTTCCTGTATTCAGGTGTGCCCCTGCATCCACTCTTTCCTGTATCCAGGTGTGCCCCTGCATCCACTCTATCCAGTATACAGGTGTGTCCCTGCATCCACTCTTTCCTGTATCCAGGTGTGCCCCTGCATCCACTCTTTCCTGTATCCAGGTATGCCCCTGCATCCACTCTATACAGTATACAGGTGTGTCCCTGCATCCACTCTTTCCTGTATCCATGTGTATCCCTGCATCCACTCTTTCCTGTATGCAGGTGTGCCCCTGCATCCACTCTTTCCTGTATCCAGGTGTGTCCCTGCATCCACTCTTTTCTGTATCCAGGTGTGCCCCTGCATCCACTCTTTCCTGTATCCATGTGTATCCCTGCATCCACTCTTTCCTGTATGCAGGTGTGCCCCTGCATCCACTCTTTCCTGTATCCAGGTGTGTCCCTGCATCCACTCTTTCCTGTATCCAGTTGAGCTCCTGCATCCACTCTTTCCTGTATCCATGTGTGCCCCTGCATCCACTCTTTCCTGTATCCAGGTGTGCCCCTGCATCCACTCTTTCCTGTATCCAGGTGTGCCCCTGCTTTCACTCTTTCCTGTATCCAGGTGTGCTCCTGTATCCACTCTTTCCTGTATCCAGGTGTGCCCCTGCATCCACTCTTTCCTGTATTCAGGTGTGCCCCTGCATCCACTCTTTCCTGTATCCAGGTGTGCCCCTGCATCCACTCTATCCAGTATACAGGTGTGTCCCTGCATCCACTCTTTCCTGTATCCAGGTGTGCCCCTGCATCCACTCTTTCCTGTATCCAGGTGTGCCCCTGCACCCACTCTATACAGTATACAGGTGTGTCCCTGCATCCACTCTTTCCTGTATGCAGGTGTGCCCCTGCATCCACTCTTTCCTGTATCCATGTGTATCCCTGCATCCACTCTTTCCTGTATCCAGGTGTGCTCCTGCATCCACTCTTTACTGTATCCAGGTGTGCTCCTGCATCCACTCTTTACTGTATCCAGGTGTGCTCCTGCATCCACTCTTTCCTGTATCCAGGTGTGCTCCTGCATCCACTCTTTACTGTATCCAGGTGTGCCCCTGCATCCACTCTTTCCTGTATCCAGGTGTGCTCCTGCATCCACTCTTTCCTGTATCCAGGTGTGCTCCTGCATCCACTCTTTACTGTATCCAGGTGTGCTGATGCATCCACTCTTTACTGTATCCAGGTGTGCTCCTGCATCCACTCTTTCCTGTATCCAGGTGTGCCCCTGCATCCACTCTTTCCTGTATCCAGGTGTGCTCCTGCATCCACTCTTTCCTGTATCCAGGTGTGCCCCTGCATCCACTCTTTACTGTATCCAGGTGTGCCCCTGCATCCACTCTTTCCTGTATCCAGGTGTGCCCCTGCATCCACTCTTTCCTGTATCCAGGTGTGCCCCTGCATCCACTCTTTCCTGTATCCAGGTGTGCCCCTGCATCCACTCTTTCCTGTATTCAGGTGTGCCCCTGCATCCACTCTTTCCTGTATCCAGGTGTGCCCCTGCATCCACTCTATCCAGTATACAGGTGTGTCCCTGCATCCACTCTTTCCTGTATCCAGGTGTGCCCCTGCATCCACTCTTTCCTGTATCCAGGTATGCCCCTGCATCCACTCTATACAGTATACAGGTGTGTCCCTGCATCCACTCTTTCCTGTATGCAGGTGTGCCCCTGCATCCACTCTTTCCTGTATCCATGTGCATCCCTGCATCCACTCTTTCCTGTATGCAGGTGTGCCCCTGCATCCACTCTTTCCTGTATCCATGTGTATCCCTGCATCCACTCTTTCCTGTATGCAGGTGTGCCCCTGCATCCACTCTTTCCTGTTTCCAGGTATGTCCCTGCATCCACTCTTTTCTGTATCCAGGTGTGCCCCTGCATCCACTCTTTCCTGTATCCAGGTGTGCCCCTGCATCCACTCTTTCCTGTATCCAGGTGTGCCCCTGCATCCACTCTTTCCTGTATCCAGGTGTGCCCCTGCATCCACTCTTTCCTGTATCCAGGTGTGCTCCTGTATCCACTCTTTCCTGTATCCAGGTGTGCCCATGCATCCACTCTTTCCTGTATTCAGGTGTGCCCCTGCATCCACTCTTTCCTGTATCCAGGTGTGCTCCTGCATCCACTCTTTCCTGTACCCAGGTGTGCCCCTGCATCCACTCTTTCCTGTATCCAGGTGTGCTCCTGCATCCACTCTTTCCTGTATCCAGGTGTGCTCCTGCATCCACTCTTTCCTGTATCCAGGTGTGCTCCTGCATCCACTCTTTCCTGTATCCAGGTGTGCTCCGGCATCCACTCTTTCCTGTATCCAGGTGTGCCTCTGCATCCACTCTTTCCTGTATCCAGGTGTGTCCCTGCATCCACTCTGTCCTGTATCCAGGTGTGTCCCTGCATCCACTCTTTCCTGTATCCAGGTGTGTCCCTGCATCCACTCTGTCCTGTATCCAGGTGTGTCCCTGCATCCACTCTTTCCTGTATCCAGGTATGCCCCTGCATCCACTCTATCCAGTATACAGGTGTGTCCCTGCATCCACTCTTTCCTGTATCCAGGTGTGCCCCTGCATCCACTCTTTCCTGTATCCAGGTGTGCCCCTGCATCCACTCTATACAGTATACAGGTGTGTCCCTGTATCCACTCTTTCCTGTATTCAGGTGTGCCCCTGCATCCACTCTATCCAGTATACAGGTGTGTCCCTGCATCCACTCTATCCTGTATCCAGGTGTGCCCCTGCATCCACTCTTTCCTGTATCCAGGTGTGCCCCTGCATCCACTCATTCCTGTATCCATGTGTATCCCTGCATCCACTCTTTCCTGTATCCAGGTGTGCTCCTGCATCCACTCTTTCCTGTATCCAGGTGTGCCCCTGCATCCACTCTTTCCTGTATCCAGGTGTGCCCCTGCATCCACTCTTTCCTGTATGCAGGTGTGCCCCTGCATCCACTCTTTCCTGTATCCAAGTGTGCCCCTGCATCCACTCTATCCAGTATACAGGTGTGTCCCTGCATCCACTCTTTCCTGT
Organism: Gastrophryne carolinensis; assembly: GCA_027917425.1. NCBI lineage: Eukaryota > Metazoa > Chordata > Amphibia > Anura > Microhylidae > Gastrophryne > Gastrophryne carolinensis. The sequence goes on along the minus strand of CM051240.1, from coordinate 254,330,090 downwards.
ATCCAGGTGTGCCCCTGCATCCACTCATTCCTGTATCCAGGTGTGTCCCTGCATCCACTCTTTCCTGTATCCAGGTGTGCCCCTGCATCCACTCTTTCCTGTATCCAGGTGTGCCCCTGCATCCACTCTATACAGTATACAGGTGTGTCTCTGCATCCACTCTTTCCTGTATCCATGTGTATCCCTGCATCCACTCTTTCCTGTATCCAGGTGTGCCCCTGCATCCACTCTTTCCTGTATCCAGGTGTGCTCCTGCATCCACTCTTTCCTGTATCCAGGTGTGCCCCTGCATCCACTCTTTCCTGTATCCAGGTGTGCCCCTGCATCCACTCTTTTCTGTATCCAGGTGTGCCCCTGCATCCACTCTTTCCTGTATCCAGGTGTGCCCCTGCATCCACTCTTTCCTGTATCCAGGTGTGCCCCTGCATCCACTCTTTCCTGTATCCAGGTGTGCTCCTGTATCCACTCTTTCCCGTATCCAGGTGTGCCCCTGCATCCACTCTTTCCTGTATCCAGGTGTGCTCCTGCATCCACTCTTTCCTGTATCCAGGTGTGCTCCTGTATCCACTCTTTCCCGTATCCAGGTGTGCCCCTGCATCCACTCTTTCCTGTATTCAGGTGTGCCCCTGCATCCACTCTTTCCTGTATCCAGGTGTGCTCCTGCATCCACTCTTTCCCGTATCCAGGTGTGCCCCTGCATCCACTCTATCCAGTATACAGGTGTGTCCCTGCATCCACTCTTTCCTGTATCCAGGTGTGCTCCTGCATCCACTCTTTCCCGTATCCAGGTGTGCCCCTGCATCCACTCTATCCAGTATACAGGTGTGCCCCTGCATCCACTCTTTCCTGTATTCAGGTGTGCCCCTGCATCCACTCTTTCCTGTATCCAGGTGTGCCCCTGCATCCACTCTATACAGTATACAGGTGTGTCCCTGCATCCACTCTTTCCTGTATTCAGGTGTGCCCCTGCATCCACTCTATCCAGTATACAGGTGTGTCCCTGTATCCACTCTTTCCTGTATCCAGGTGTGCCCCTGCATCCACTCTATCCAGTATACAGGTGTGTCCCTGCATCCACTCTTTCCTGTATTCAGGTGTGCCCCTGCATCCACTCTTTCCTGTATTCAGGTGTGCCCCTGCATCCACTCTTTCCTGTATCCAGGTGTGCCCCTGCATCCACTCTATACAGTATACAGGTGTGTCCCTGCATCCACTCTTTCCTGTATCCAGGTGTGTCCCTGCATCCACTCTTTCCTGTATCCAGGTGTGTCCCTGCATCCACTCTTTTCTGTATCCAGGTGTGTCCCTGCATCCACTCTTTTCTGTATCCAGGTGTGCTCCTGCATCCACTCTTTCCTGTATCCAGGTGTGCCCCTGCATCCACTCTTTCCTGTATCCAGGTGTGCCCCTGCATCCACTCATTCCTGTATCCATGTGTATCCCTGCATCCACTCTTTCCTGTATCCAGGTGTGTTCCTGCATCCACTCTTTCCTGTATCCAGGTGTGCCCCTGCATCCACTCATTCCTGTATCCATGTGTATCCCTGCATCCACTCTTTCCTGTATCCAGGTGTGCCCCTGCATCCACTCTTTACTGTATCCAGGTGTGCTCCTGCATCCACTCTTTCCTGTATCCAGGTGTGCCCCTGCATCCACTCATTCCCGTATCCATGTGTATCCCTGCATCCACTCTTTACTGTATCCAGATGTGCTCCTGCATCCACTCTTTCCTGTATCCAGGTGTGCCCCTGCATCCACTCTTTCCTGTATCCAGGTGTGCTCCTGCATCCACTCTTTCCTGTATCCAGGTGTGCTCCTGCATCCACTCTTTTCTGTATCCAGGTGTGCCCCTGCATCCACTCATTCCTGTATCCATGTGTATCCCTGCATCCACTCTTTCCTGTATCCAGGTGTGCTCCTGAATCCACTCTTTCCTGTATCCAGGTGTGCCCATGCATCCACTCTTTCCTGTATCCAGGTGTGCTCCTGCATCCACTCTTTCCTGTATCCAGGTGTGCCCATGCATCCACTCTTTACTGTATCCAGGTGTGCTCCTGCATCCACTCTTTCCTGTATCCAGGTATGCCCATGCATCCACTCTTTCCTGTATCCAGGTGTGCTCCTGCATCCACTCTTTCCTGTATCCAGGTGTGCCCATGCATCCACTCTTTCCTGTATCCAGGTGTGCTCCTGCATCCACTCTTTCCTGTATCCAGGTGTGCCCATGCATCCACTCTTTCCTGTATCCAGGTGTGCTCCTGCATCCACTCTTTACTGTATCCAGATGTGCTCCTGCATCCACTCTTTCCTGTATCCAGGTGTGCCCCTGCATCCACTCTTTCCTGTATCCAGGTGTGCTCCTGCATCCACTCTTTCCTGTATCCAGGTGTGCTCCTGCATCCACTCTTTCCTGTATCCATGTGTATCCCTGCATCCACTCTTTACTGTATCCAGATGTGCTCCTGCATCCACTCTTTCCTGTATCTAGGTGTGCCCCTGCATCCACTCTGTCCAGTATCTAGGTGTGCCCCTGCATCCACTCTTTCCTGTATCCAGGTGTGCCCCTGCATCCACTCTTTCCTGTATCCATGTGTATCCCTGCATCCACTCTTTACTGTATCCAGATGTGCTCCTGCATCCACTCTTTCCTGTATCCAGGTGTGTCCCTGCATCCACTCTTTCCTGTATCCAGGTGTGCTCCTGCATCCACTCTTTCCTGTATCCAGGTGAGCTCCTGCATCCACTCATTCCTGCATCCAGGTGTGCCCCTGCATCCACTCTTTCCTGTATCCAGGTGTCCCCCTGCATCCACTCTTTCCTGTATCCAGGTGGGCTCCTGCATCCACTCTTTCCTGTATCCAGGTGTGCCCCTGCATCCACTCTTTCCAGTATCCAGGTGTGCCCCTGCATCCACTCTTTCCTGTATCCAGGTGTCCCCCTGCATCCACTCTTTCCTGTATCCAGGTGGGCTCCTGCATCCACTCTTTCCTGTATCCAGGTGTCCCCCTGCATCCACTCTTTCCTGTATCCAGGTGGGCTCCTGCATCCACTCTTTCCTGTATCCAGGTGTGCCCCTGCATCCACTCTTTCCTGTATCCAGGTGTGCCCCTGCATCCACTCTTTCCTGTATCCAGGTGTGCTCCTGCATCCACTCTTTCCTGTATCCAGGTGGGCTCCTGCATCCACTCTTTCCTGTATCCAGGTGTGCTCCTGCATCCACTCTTTCCTGTATCCAGGTGTGGCCCTGCATCCTTTCTTTCCTGTATCCAGGTGTGCCCCTGCATCCACTCTTTCCTGTATCCAGGTGAGCTCCTGCATCCACTCTTTCCTGTATCCAGGTGTGCTCCTGCATCCACTCTTTCCTGTATCCAGGTGTGCTCCTGCATCCACTCTTTCCTGTATCCAGGTGTGCTCCTGCATCCACTCATTCCTGCATCCAGGTGTGCCCCTGCATCCACTCTTTCCTGTATCCAGGTGTGCTCCTGCATCCACTCTTTCCTGTATCCAGGTGTGCCCCTGCATCCACTCTTTCCTGTATCCAGGTGTGTCCCTGCATCCACTCTTTCCTGTATCCAGGTGTGTCACTGCATCCACTCTTTCCTGTATCCAGGTGTGCTCCTGCATCCACTCTTTCCTGTATCCAGGTGTGCCCCTGCATCCTTTCTTTCCTGTATCCAGGTGTGCCCCTGCATCCTTTCTTTCCTGTATCCAGGTGTGCCCCTGCATCCTTTCTTTCCTGTATCCAGGTGTGCTCCTGCATCCACTCTTTCCTGTATCCAGGTGTGCCCCTGCATCCTTTCTTTCCTGTATCCAGGTGAGCTCCTGCATCCACTCTTTCCTGTATCCAGGTGTGCCCCTGCATCCAGCCATGTTCCTCTCTCCAGCCTGTCCTGCATCAATCTGACAATCTAAAAATCAAAGGGCTGAATTATCTGAACTTTGATGCCTTGATTTACTAAGAGTTGAAAAAAATTCTCATGGTAGTAAAAAATTCAATTCATGAGAAAAAAAACTGAAAATTTTACTTTTAGTGAATCACCAGATAGGAAGACAATGAAAGTCAATTGAATTTTTTTGTACAGAGGCGCTAAGAGTGACCGCTAGTATATGCTGTGATCGGCTATTGGTCGCTGTAACAGAGCATCTCGCTGTAGTAACCTGGCCGGCATTAATGAATGTGACAATGTAACACCAGTACAGCGTTGCAGGGAGTGAGAGGTAGCACCAGCTCAGTGCGTCTGACTCTCAGCGACTCACACCATATTCATCAAAAAAGCAGACACACAGTGTCGGCGCTCTGGATCTGGGCACTGTAGCATAGAGCGCCAGAAGCGGTGTGATTAAAGTCTATTTTTTAACACATATCCACCAGTCACAAAGCGAAAACACATTCGCATTCGAATTACATTGTTGTAACATTGTGACATTAATATTTTAGTGCCAGATCTGCATATAAATATAAAAAATCAAAAGAGTTTTCAAAAGTGACTTCTAGGCCAGGAGAGGTCACACAAATTTTTGAGACAAAAAAAAAAAAAACCCTGTTTAAACAGAAGAAAAGGAACATCCATTGAAATTTATGGGAGAGCGGCAGGTAGCGACAGGTAATACCTGGCGCTCTGGGAGCTAGAGCGCCGGCGCTATACACTGAGCCGCCTGTAATGATGAATCGGATGCTACATGGCGCTGTTAGAGTCGCTCACCAGATTCGCTTTCATAAATGTGATTTTGCGTACAGCGCCCGGCGTTCACCAGACGCTGCCTGCCGCTATGAGGCGCTATCCCTTGATAAATAAATCCCTAAGTGAATCAATGCCTTGGTCTTCAAATCAAGCCAAACTGAACTGGCTAAATTTGGGTCGCAAACTCTCATAGTCGTAAAATATTCAATTCACGAGAAAAAAGCCTGAGAATGTCACTGTTAGTCAATCACCAGAGAGGAAGACAATGAAAATTAATGGCAGTTTTTACTACAGGTAAAAAGGGGTAAAATGTTCAATACCTTTTTCAGGAGTAAAAAAGTGCCATTGACTTTCATTGTCTTTTTATCTGGTGATTCACTAACAGTGAAATTCTCAGGCTTTTTTCTCGTGAATTGAATTTTTTACGACCATGAGAGTTTTTTTTTCAACTCTTTGTGAATCAGGGCCGAGATCTGTAAATATAGGATGGGACAGGATCACGGCAGAAAATGTAAAGGCATAAAATTCCCCCCGAGCAGCGCGTTTTCACTTTCAAAGTTTAATTACGCTGAAAACTTCCTCTTTGATTCTTCTTTTCATGTTAAATGAGACTTTCCTCTTTGTTCTCCCTCTTCTGCTCGCTTCTGTAGAATGTCATGGTAAATATAATTCCATATGCTTCTGCTCCATCTCCCCATGTCCTGAATAATATCGGTAAATTTGATTTTACGGCTGAACAGGCAAAGCAGTCAGAAGCCTGCGTACGTCTTGATCATCGATGCAGCCGTAGCCTTCTCCTGCCACTTAATTGGGGTATTTGAAAAACAAAGGCCGCCATATGTCTCATTTGTTCCAGCTTTGCTTCCAGTGGGGGGGTTGGAGGCACGGTGATGTAACCATCGACATTGTTCCAAAACCTTATGGAATATTGCTGGAGGGTACTTACCTGACGCTTCGGCGCCCATTAAAGTTGTCTTTCAGTGTTACTTCCCAGGAGACACAGAGGATAGCGTCTCTTAGAGGAGCGAGTACAGGAGCGACGTAACAAAGATGTGAAGAGAGGGATCAATTCATCATTAGGTTGGTGGAAACAAAATTAGGGTCAGGTGAAGGCCACTGCAGCAAAGAGTAGCATGGCCACCAACACATTTTTGTGGTCCCCCATTTACTTCAAGTTGTGTGGGGTCCACAATGTCTGTTGGTGTCCATACTACTACCGTCACCCTGGGGCATCAGTTCAAGGGTCTCCTATGTCAGGGGTTCCCAACCCGCCTCCTCAAGGCCCACCATCAGGTCAAGCTTTGTGGATCTCCACACAGATGCACAGGTGAAGTAATTAGTGCAGCTCAGAGCTATAGAACCATCTACTGTATTTGGAGATCCACAAACCATGACCTGGGCTGTGGGGTCCATACCCACCTGCCACAGTATCATCCCCTACAATACTAAAGCTTCAGTACAATCACTTATCACTAGTGTTGGACAAACCTGAAACCACAAAGTTTGGGTTCGTACCAAACTTAGTGAGTTTGGGTTCCCAAACCAGAACATGGACTTTAGCCAGAAGTCTGTGTTTAGCCCGATCTCAGAAAAGCTGGTTGATGGGCTGCTGAGAAGCCCATCAACCAGCTTAACCTAAAGCTTACTACTTACCTGAGCCCTTTAATCCCATCGGCTGCTGCGCTGTCAAATAGGCTACGGGCAGGCTCCACTCCCATGTAGGCCATGAAGGAGGAGACTGGCAGCTGGCATTAGAATGCTGGCACTAAGAGTGGGAGTGGCGGCCATCTTTCTGTAGTCCTGTTCGTAGCCTATTTGACAGAACAGCGGAATGCCAACCGCTGATGGGATCATGGGGCTTAGGTAAGTTGCACACTCTGCAGGTTAAAGCGCCACAGCCCACTCACCACCACAAATTTTGTTTGACACAGTCGTGATTCTGCCTCTGGGGGTCCCTCCATCTGTCAAGGGGCCTCCAGAGGCAGAACCACCGACCAAAGTTCAGGCCCCTATTAATTTCAATGAGGACCAGGTTCGGGTTTGGCTCAAGTCCAGGTACTCAAACTGAATTTTTGTTCAGCCAAAGTTGCCAAACCAGAACCTCTAGGGGTTCGCCTATTGCTACTTATCACATATCCCCCTCTACTAACCAATCAGCTGAGAAACTCCTTAGGTCCGGGCTAAAGAGCTCATGGGAAGATAGTGGGCTGGTCTGGGCCAGTAAAATCTAGGGCTGACTCCTGGCCCCATCCACCCCGGTTAAGGCACGATGTTGGTATCTAGAGGAATGTGAGATTGATTAGATGTGGGCATCTTGTCTCCCTCTGCTTCCAGTAGCCATAGGATGTAAAAATGAAAGCTTTAGGTTTATTCTGTAAAGCTACCTATCAGCTCTATGCCTATGCCGACATCTCTGCCTCATCATTAGTATGACTTATTGTGCACGCGCTGTAATTGCGCACCCTGGGGGTGATGATACAATGTATCACATGAGAAGTCTTGATGGGCATGGCACTGACTGTGACCGGCTTCCTGTACTCCAGAGAGCCGTACAGGCCGGGATCATAAGGGCAATATAACTTCAGCTTTCTCGTACCTCATTGGAAAATTTGTGCTACAGCTCATTTAAAAAGAAAGATAGGATGTGCTCATCCAGTCAATATATAGCAGTCAAGTGGTGCTAGAGGGGTGTGACCACACACTAAGCAAAAAAGAAAGTTAACCCTCATACTATTGAAAAACCTAGCTAACACTTGTTAAGAACATGGATTGCTAGTTAACATAGATTGCAATGAATGCAAAAGCGAGGTAGCCACGTCAAGGCCGTCCAATTAGTACCCCGTCCCTAACATTACTAAGTTTAAAAGTTTGTGCAGACATTGCTGTCTTTAGACAGGCTGATTCATGTATTGCATTGCTTGTGCACACACAAGTAAAGAAGTAGGAATGTCTGCATAAACTTTTAAACTTAGTAATGTTAGGGACGGGGTACAAATTGGACGGCCTTGACGGGGCTACCTCGCTTTTACATTCAATGCAATCTATGTTAACTAACAGTCCATGTTCTTAACAAGTGTTACCTCAACGAAGGCAGAGAAGAATAATGAGGGACACGGGGACATGGACTCAAAAGAGGGTCAATATTTAAATGAAGCCACGCCCCTCACTGATTGATAGATAGGAGATAGGATATAACAGTTAAAACAATGCAAACACTTTAAATAGGCAAATGAATCATTCATTGCTGCAGATCTGCATGTTACACCTCAAAGAGGGGCAAATGAGAACAACAAGGGGCAGGGGGACATGGACTCAAAAGAGGGACAGTCCCCCCAAATCAGGGGCAGTCGAGAGGTATGCCCGTGGGCTCTCGACCAATATATATATTCATATTAATGCACGGCATTCAGTTCTGTTTACACACCAGAGACTGGCTGCCGCATCCCTGGTCTCTCTGCAGTCTGTGGCAGGCTCCCGGTCCCAACCTAACTGAATGGCTGGATGCGGGAGTGTGCCTCAGCTATGGGGTGCCCGGGGATGCAGCCAGTGAGTGTTGGCAACTGCAAAGATTCAAAAGGGTGCCCCCACCTGTTTTCAGGACCCTCTTTGGCGCCCCCCCAACCTGCTGCACCCGGGGCAGGTCCCCCCCCCCCTGCTCCCCCCTAGCCAGGCCCCTTGCAGCCACTGAGGGGCCATGACAACTGTTGTATGGAGCAAACAAACATTGCCGGGGGAATTTAATGGTGCCCATGTGATTGTTGGGCTCTTTCAAGTGGACCAAAACCCACCACGATCGGCCTATCTATAAGATTCCCGGGCCGCTCAATTCCTTCCCCCTGGGGCATCCATAAGCGGGATGCGCCTCTGTGTGAAAGCCCCAAGATTGCCCATACACTTACCTTCTTTCCTGGTCCAACGGCGCATGCGTGAGCCGCGGCCACTTCCCCGCTATCCCTCTAGCAGAGTGCATGCCCGTGGAAGGCATTTGTGAATGGCCGGCGTGGGCACACTCCCTGTTAGAGGATAGCGAGGGATGCGGCCACCAGCGCGCTCAGAGCCACTGGCCTTGGACGAAGGCTTAGACATCATGACGTCTGCGGATCTGAGCGCGCTGATTGGACGAGCATGCGCAATAGGACTGAGAAGAGGTGAGTTGGTTTCGGCGACTTGGGGGGTTTCACACAGCGGGGCATCCCCGACTGGGGTGCCCTGGGGGCAAGGACCAAAACCCGGGATTGTCAAAATCCTGGGTTTTGGTCCACTTTAGTAGCAGGCTTATGGCAAGGTGCTGTTATTGTTACAACTGTAACCTCATCCACAGTCTGGCTTTCTTAATGTATCCTGCTTGAAACATTGCACGTAATGAGGGTGTGAGGCAGTGCTGTTGCCTCTGCATAAATTAGTCCATGTCACTCCACCCCCTCCCACATGTTGCACCCTTGTTGTCTTCCTCAGGGGAATCTGGACCGCTGCATTGACCAACCTCCTCTAATGCAGTGTGTATTTTCAGAAATATCAAGACTCCCCCACCCTGTAGCTGGTTCTGCTCCTTGGGAACAGTGTCTTCCTATTTATTGTGTGTCACAGAGAGGCCATGATGCAGTAAATATCGTATAAAAAAAGCAGCGCTGTTCAGGGGCGGACTGGCCATAGGGCATACTGGGCAAAATCCCGGTAGGCCGGGGGAAGGCCACGACCCCGTTAACGACAGATGGAGGTCGGTTGGGGCGGCCAATCTGCCCGTCTCTAATGTTCCTGCCGCCGCTGCTGCCGCTGCTCACAGGCACACACATTCATGCTTATCGGCACTTCCTGGTTGTTGCGCGCTGGTCCAGAACGCAACAGCCAGGAAGTGCTGGTAAGCATGAATTTGTGTTTGTGTGTGAGAGCGCCGGTGGCAGGTCGGGAAGCCCTCCAACCACCAGGGACCAGCGGTAAGCATGAGTGTGGGTGTGTGAGCAGCACAACGGAGCGAGGGCAGGAGGGAGTGGGGGATGCTGCTCACTGGTTGTAATGAGGGATGCCCCCACTGGCTGTAATGAGGGATGCCTGCACTGGCTGTAATGAGGGATGCACCCACTGGCTGTAATGAGGGATGCCCCCACTGGCTGTAATGAGGGATACCCCCACTGGCTGTAATAAGGGATGCCCCCACTGGCTGTACTGAGGAATGCCCCCACTGGCTGTAATGAGGGATGTCTGCACTGGCTGTACTGAGGGATGCCCCACTGGCTGTACTAAGGGATACCCCCACTGGCTGTACTGAGAGATGCCCCCACTGGCTGTACTGAGGAATGCCCATCACTGGCTGTACTGAGTGTTGTCCCCACTGGCTGTACCGAGGGATGCCCCCACTGGCTGTACTGAGGGATGCCCCCACTGGCTGTACCGAGGGATGCCCCCACTGGCTGTACTGAGGGATGCCCCCACTGGCTGTACTGAGGGATGCCCCCACTGGCTGTACTGAGGGATGCCCCCACTGGCTGTACTGAGGGATGCCCCCACTGGCTGTACTGAGGGATGACCCCACTGGCTGTACTGAGGGATGCCCCCACTGGCTGTACTAAGGGATGACCCCACTGGCTGTAATGAGGGATGACCCCACTAGCTGTACTGAGGGATGCCCCCACTGGCTGTAATGAGGGATGACCCCACTGGCTGTACTGAGGGATGCCCCCACTGGCTGTACTAAGGGATGACCCCACTGGCTGTAAAGAGGGATGACCCCACTGGCTGTACTGAGGGATGCCCCCACTGGCTGTACTGAGGGATGCCCCCACTGGCTGTAATGTAGTGATGACACTCATTGGCTGTTTAGAGGGATCCCCCTCCCTGCCTGTAATGGAAGATGCTGCAATATGCCTCTGTGGGTTGCCTGCACCCCTCTCTGTAATGAGGGTTGCTATTTACTGCCTGTTATAGGGTGATTCTGCACACTCTGTAATGGGGGATTTAAGCACACCGTTTGGTTCAGAATATTTTTTTTCTTATTTTTGTCCTTTTAAACCCTGTATGTGTCTTATGGAATGAAAAATAAGGTATATATATATATATATATATATATATACACATCGGCATTATGATACTATCCCGGACCAGGAACAGTACAGCAGGGCCGTTTTTTAGCCCCAGTCCGCCCCTGGCCATGCTACACCTTCCCCGCAGGACAAAGCTTCAGGAAGGCTTCTTCTAAATGTCAGCCACATTCATTATACCATAGAAAACCCTCACCCACAATTCTAAGGGGCAAACGTTAAGAATTGCGATTACTGACCACTTCCTGCGCCTTCGCTGTTTCATGTCTGGACCATAAAAATTCAGATTCCTAACTTTTCTATATAAATAACCCGGAGGATGAAATGAGCAGCCCTCCGAGATTCAGGCAGGCATATGGCGCCGCTCTTTAGTGGTAATTAAATTGTTTCCCTGAATGCGCGCACCGCTTTCCTGCCGCTCTTCCTTTGCCTGGAGGGCGGCCATTTTTTCTGGTACAACAAACAGCTGCGGTTCAATGCTCTGCTGTGAAATATTTTTATTGCTTTATAAAACATGTCGCCATCCAGCGGCTCTCCGGCCAAGAAGTAACACAGAGGATCAAATAAAGAGCACATTTCCATCACACTAAACTAGAAGTGTAAACTGATGAAAAGTCAGGGGGAGGGAGTGGGTGGCTTCTATTACTGGGGAGGGAGTGGGTGGCTTCTATTATTGGGGAGGGAGTGGGTGGCTTCTATTATAGGGGAGGGAGTGGGTGGCTTCTATTACTGGGGAGGGAGTGGGTGGCTTCTATTATTGGGGAGGGAGTGGGTGTCTTCTATTATTGGGGATGGGGTGGGTGGCTTCTATTATTGGGGAGGGAGTGGTGGCTTCTATTATTAGGGAGGGAGTGGGTGGCTTCTATTATTGGGGAGGGAGTGGGTGGCTTCTATTATTGGGGAGGGAGTGGGTGGCTTCTATTACTGGGGAGGGAGTGGGTGGCTTCTATTATTGGGGAGGGAAAGGGTGGCTTCTATTATAGGGGAGGGAGTGGGTGGCTTCTATTACTGGGGAGGGAAAGGGTGGCTTCTATTATTGGGGAGGGAGTGGGTGGCTTCTTTTATAGGGGAGGGAGTGGGTGGCTTCTATTATTGGGGAGGGAGTGGGTGGCTTCTATTATAGGGGAGGGAGTGGGTGGCTTCTATTATAGGGGAGGGAGTGGGTGGCTTCTATTACTGGGGAGGGAGTGGGTGGCTTCTATTATAGGGGAGGGAGTAGGTGGCTTCTATTATTGGGGAGGGAGTGGGTGGCTTCTATTATTGGGGAGGGAGTGGGGGGCTTCTATTACTGGGGAGGGAGTGGGTGGCTTCTATTATAGGGGAGGGAGTGGGTGGCTTCTATTATTGGGGAGGGAGTGGGTGGCTTCTATTACTGGGGAGGGAGTGGGTGGCTTCTATTACTGGGGAGGGAGTGGGTGGCTTCTATTATAGGGGAGGGAGTGGGTGGCTTCTATTATTGGGGAGGGAGTGGGAGGCTTCTATTATAGGGGAGGGAGTGGGTGGCTTCTATTATAGGGGAGGGGGTGGGTGGCTTCTATTACTGGGGAGGGAGTGGGTGGCTTCTATTACTGGGGAGGGAAAGGGTGGCTTCTATTATAGGGGAGGAGGTGGGTGGCTTCTATTATTGAGGAGGGAGTGGGTGGCTTCTATTATTGGGGAGGGAGTGGGTGGCTTCTATTATTGGGGAGGGAGTGGGTGGCTTCTATTATTGGGGAGGGAGTGGGTGGCTTCTATTATTGGGGAGGGAGTGGGTGGCTTCTATTATTGGGGAGGGAGTGGGTGGCTTCTATTACTGGGGGGGGGGGGGGCTTCTATTATTGGGGAGGGAGTGGGGGGCTTCTATTACTGGGGAGGGGTGGCTTCTATTATTGGGGAGGGAGTGGGTGGCTTCTATTATTGGGGAGGGAGTGGGTGGCTTCTATTATTGGGGAGGGGGTGGGTGGCTTCTATTATTGGGGAGGGAAAGGGTGGCTTCTATTATTGGGGAGGGGGTGGGTGGCTTCTATTATTGGGGAGGGAGTGGGTGGCTTCTATTATTGGGGAGGGAAAGGGTGGCTTCTATTATTGGGGAGGGAAAGGGTGGCTTCTATTATTGGGGAGGGAGTGGGTGGCTTCTATTATTGGGGAGGGAGTGGGTGGCTTCTATTATTGGGGAGGGAAAGGGTGGCTTCTATTATTGGGGAGGGAGTGGGTGGCTTCTATTATTGGGGAGGGAAAGGGTGGCTTCTATTATTGGGGAGGGGGTGGGTGGCTTCTATTATTGGGGAGGGAGTGGGTGGCTTCTATTACTGGGGGGGGGGCTTTTATTATTGGGGAGGGAGTGGGGGGCTTCTATTACTGGGGAGGGGTGGCTTTTATTATTGGGGAGGGAGTGCGTGGCTTCTATTATTCGAGAGGGAGTGGGTGGCTTCTATTATTGGGGAGGGAGTGGGTGGCTTCTATTATTTTCACTTCCCATGGAATCCTTCATTGTAACCTCAAAATCAAAGAAAACACACTCATACATGACAGAAAGCTGTGAGTCAGGTGTGAGCTCTTTTTATTTTCATTTTTTTTGGGGGGGGGCATAGATGGCCATTGTATGCTTGCTCACACATAGGAATTCTTCCTCTGCATTTAACCCATGCAGTGTACACATGCCAGGAGTGGTGGGCTGCCTTAAAGCGGACCCTCAGCATAATTTAATAAAAAGCCCAATAGTTAAAAAAAACTATTCCCCAACATCTAAAATTATTATATTTAACTTTTTTCACAACTTTTTATTCTTTCCCCCACTGGGCTACAACTCTGTTCAGCACTTTAGGATATGGGCGCCACCATCTTGGCTCAGGAGCATCACATATTGAGGAGAGGAGAGGGGTCAAAGGTGCAGGTGGGCGGGTTATAGCTGTGCTTTGCACAGACAGAGCAGAGCTGGAGTCAGGAAAAGGACAGGAATCCCAGAATTCAAAGCGGCACAGTCAGAAGACACTTCGGCCTTGATTAAATAAGAGTTAAAAAAAAGAATTCTCATGGTAGTAAAAAATTAACTTTATGAGAAAAAAGCACTAGAATTTCAATGTTGTTGAATCACCAGATAGGAAAACAATGAAAGTCAATGGCACTTTTTTTTATTTCTAAGAAAAGTAGAGAACTTTTTACTTCTTTCTACACTGTAGTATAAAGTGCCATTTACTTTCATTGTCTTTTTATCTGGTGATTCATCAACAGTGATATTCTCAGGCTTTTTTCTCATGACTTGAATTTTTTACTACTCTTATTGAATCGAGGTCAATGTCTCCATCTATATTTACCATTCTAACACTTATCATTTTGTAACATTGCAAAATATATATTAACATTTGTAACATTAATGAGTTTATGACATTTGGTTACTCGCAACATTTGTGTCTTGAAACACTAATTACAATGTTCATACTTACATCATATGTTTTTTTCTAGCCCGTGAAGACTCTGCCCTGTCACCATAAAGCACTAATATTTCTCTTTATAATATGTGTATCTGTAAATATTGTATTCCTTGTTAGAATCTTATATTATATCCCTCATTAAAATATTATGGTATATCTCTATTGATTGTTTCTCCTAATTTTGTATACATTCAATTTAATTAGAGATCTATTTTAAAATATTTATACCTCTATCACAGATAGCTACACCTATTTCTTTGTATTATAGAGAATATTTTCCTTTTATGTTTAAAGCTTACCCCCGATCTATGCTGATAAGAGGCGACAGGCAAGCGTCCTGACACCTTTTCTCCGAGTGCCAGTGGGTAGATAAGGCTCCCCTGCTATATTTCAAACAGCAGTAAGGGCATATGGTCTGGGATGGTCTGGTCCGAGCGGCGCTCCCACCCCCCTGCACAGGCTCCCACACGGCACAGGGTATCCTAGGGCTGGTGGCGCCCACACCATCCAGATTGGGAGTGGGAGGGTGGAACATCGGCACCAGGGCGGGATGGCTACGAATTGGCATCAGGTTGGGAAATTGGCGCCAGGGAGGGAGGGTGGTACATTAGCATCAGGGTGGGGCATTGGCATCCAGGCGGTTTATCGGTGTCAAGGCGAAACAGTGGAATCAGGGCGGGAGGGCGGGCCATCAGCATCAGGCGGGGGCATCAACATCATGGAATGAGGGCTGGACATCGACGTCAGGATGGGGCATCAAAATCAAGGTGGGACATCTGTGTCAGGGTGGGGCATCAGCATCAGGGCGGGGCATCAATGTCAGGGTGGGAGGGCTGAGCAGTGGAATCCGGGTGGGAGGGTGGGACATTGGCGTCAGGACGGGTTGGTGAGACATCAACATAAGGGCGGGGCATCAGCGTCAGGGTGGGGCATCGGCGTCAGGAAGGGGGGGTGGTACATTGGTGTCTGGGTGGGACATTTGCGTACGGGCGGGGCATTGTCATCATGTAGGGAGGGGTGGGCATCAACGTCACAATGGGGCAAGGCAGGGCATCAACAAGAGGGTGGGGCATCGGCGTCATGGTGGAACATCAGCACCAGGGCGGGATGGCTATGAATTGGCATCAGGTTGGGAAATTGGCATCAGGGAGGGAGGGTGGTACATTAGCGTCAGGGTGGGGCATTGGAGTCCAGGCAGTTTATCAGTGTCAAGGCGAAACATTGGAATCAGGGCGTGAGGGCGGGGCATCGACATCATGGAGGGAGGGCTGGGCATCGACGTCAGGATGGGGCATCAACATCAAGGTGGTACATCGGTGTCAGGGTGGGGCATCAGCATCAGGGCGGGACATCGATGTCAGGGTGGGAGGGCTGGGCAGTGGCATCGGGGGGGAGGGTGGGACATCGGCTTCAGGATGGGAAGGTGATACATCAACATCAGGGCGGGGCATCAGCGTCAGGGTGGGGCATCGGCGTCAGGAAGGGAGGGTGGTACATTGGCGTCTGGGTGGGACATTTGCGTACGGGCGGGGCATTGACATCATGGAGTGAGGGGTGGGCATCAACGTCACAATGGAGCATCAGCGTCAAGGCAGGGCATCAACAAGAGGGTGGGGCATCGGCGTCATGGTGGAACATCAGCATCAGGGTGGGATGATTACGAATTGGCCTCAGGTTGGGAAATTGGCGTCAGGGAGGGAGGGTGGTACATTAGCATCAGGGTGGGGCATTGGCGTCCAGGCGGTTTATCGGTGTCAAGGCGAAACATTGGAATCAGGGCGGGAGGGCGGGGCACCGACATCATGGAGGGTGGGCTGGGCATCGACGTCAGGATGGGGCATCAACATCAAGGTGGGACATCGGTGTCAGGGTGGGGCATTAGCATCAGGGCGGGGCATCGATGTCAGGGTGGGAGGGCTGGGCAGTGGAATCAGGGTGGGAGGATGGGACATCAGCTTCAGGGTAGGACATCGGCGTCAGGAAGGGAGGGTGGTACATTGGCGTCTGGGTGGGACATTTGCGTACGGGCGGGGCATTGACATCATGGAGGAAGGGATGGGCATCGACGTCACAATGGGGCATCAGCGTCAAGGCAGGGCATCAACAAGAGCAGACCTGGGCAATGTACGGCCCGCGGGCCGTATACGGCCCTTTGCTAGGCTCTTACCGGCCCGGGCTGAGCTGGCCAGTAAGAGATGCAGAGGAAGGGAAAACATGCCAGACTCGACGAGCCGAGTGACCAATCGGCTGCTGCTTAACTTAGGTGATCGCCTGTGTACAGTGCGAGAGGCTTAGGTTAAGCAGCAGCTGATCGGCCGCTCGGCTCGTCGGGTCTGGCACATTCTCCCTTCCTCTGAGGAAGCCAGACCCGATGAGCAGGTGATAGAGACCTGGGGACTTTGAAAGGGCAGAGTAGGAGCTCCAGAGCATCAGTAAGTCTGCTCAGAAAGATTATGTCGTTTGCTTGTGTTTTCCCTTCCTGCCTGCTGTCTCTTTTTCACCATGTACCTGCCCACCATGCTCTCACCATGTCCCCTTCCTGCTGTCCACCATGCTCTCACCATGCCCCCTTCCTGCTGTCCACATGCTCTCACCATGCCCCCTTCCTGCTGTCCACATGCTCTCACCATGCCCCCTTCCTGCTGTCCACATGCTCTCACCATGTACCTGTCCACCATGCTCTCACCATGCCCCCTTCCTGCTGTCCACATGCTCTCACCATGTACCTGTCCACCATGCTCTCACCATGTCCCCTTCCTGCTGTCCACCATGCTCTCACCATGCCCCCTTCCTGCTGTCCACCATGCTCTCACCATGCCCCCTTCCTGCTGTCCACCATGCTCTCACCATGCCCCCTTCCTGCTGTCCACCATGCTCTCACCATGCCCCCTTCCTGCTGTCCACCATGCTCTCACCATGCCCCCTTACTGCTGTCCACCATGCTCTCACCATGCCCCCTTCCTGCTGTCCACATGCTCTCACCATGCCCCCTTCCTGCTGCCCACATGCTCTCACCATGCCCCCTTCCTGCTGTCCACCATGCTCTCACCATGCCCCCTTCCTGCTGTCCACCATGCTCTCACCATGCCCCCTCCCTGCTATCCACCATGCTCCCCCAGCTGCCCACCATGCCCCCTTCCTGCTGCCCACATGCTCTCACCATGCCCCCTTCCTGCTGTCCACCATGCTCTCACCATGCCCCCTTCCTGCTGTCCACCATGCTCTCACCATGCCCTCTTCCTGCTGCCCACCATGCTCTCACCATGCCCCCTTCCTGCTGTCCACCATGCTCTCACCATGCCCCCTTCTTGCTGTCCACATGCTCTCACCATGCCCCCTTCCTGCTGTCCACCATGCTCTCACCATGCCCCCTTCCTGCTGTCCACCATGCTCCCCCAGCTGCCCACCATGCCCCCTTCCTGCTCCCCACATGCTCTCACCATGCCCCTCTTCCTGCTGCCCACCATGCTCTCACCATGCCCCCTTCCTGCTGTCCACCATGCTCCCCCAGCTGCCCACCATGCCCCCTTCCTGCTCCCCACATGCTCTCACCATGCCCCCTTCCTGCTGTCCACCATGCTCTCACCATGCCCCCTTCCTGCTGTCCACCATGCTCTCACCATGCCCCCTTCCTGCTGTCCACCATGCTATCACCATGCCCCCTTCCTGCTCCCCACATGCTCTCACCATGCCCCCTTCCTGCTGCCCACCATGCTCTCACCATGCCCCCTCCCTGCTATCCACCATGCTCCCCCAGCTGCCCACCATGCCCCCTTCCTGCTGCCCACATGCTCTCACCATGCCCCCTTCCTGCTGTCCACCATGCTCTCACCATGCCCCCTCCCTGCTATCCACCATGCTCCCCCAGCTGCCCACCATGCCCCCTTCCTGCTGCCCACATGCTCTCACCATGCCCCCTTCCTGCTGTCCACCATGCTCTCACCATGCCCCCTTCCTGCTGTCCACCATGCTCTCACCATGCCCTCTTCCTGCTGCCCACCATGCTCTCACCATGCCCCCTTCCTGCTGTCCACCATGCTCTCACCATGCCCCCTTCTTGCTGTCCACATGCTCTCACCATGCCCCCTTCCTGCTGTCCACCATGCTCTCACCATGCCCCCTTCCTGCTGTCCACCATGCTCCCCCAGCTGCCCACCATGCCCCCTTCCTGCTCCCCACATGCTCTCACCATGCCCCTCTTCCTGCTGCCCACCATGCTCTCACCATGCCCCCTTCCTGCTGTCCACCATGCTCCCCCAGCTGCCCACCATGCCCCCTTCCTGCTCCCCACATGCTCTCACCATGCCCCCTTCCTGCTGTCCACCATGCTCTCACCATGCCCCCTTCCTGCTGTCCACCATGCTCTCACCATGCCCCCTTACTGCTGTCCACCATTCTTACACTTTGCCCCAGCTGATATGAGCTCTCCTTCCAGACTGCCAGAAGCCAAGGGCTTCTCTGATTGGCTGGGAAATTATCACATCAGAACGTTTGCAGTGGACCAAAACCCTGCTTTATCAGCCCGGAAATCTTATAGATCCCCTCCCCGCGGGGCATCCAAAATCGGGATGCCCCGCTGTGTGAAACCCCCAGGTCGCCCATAAACTCACCTTCTTTCCCAGTTCAACGGCGTATGCACGAGCTGCGGCCGCATGCCCGCAATCCCTCTAGCAGGGCGCGTGCCTGTGTCAGCCATTTGAGAATGGCCAGCACGGCGCGCTCCCTGTTAGAGGGAAGCTCGAGATGCAGCCGCCAGCGCACTCAGAGCCACTGAGCTTAGACGTTGCTTAGACGCCCATAGCTCAGCGGCCCTCCACAATATTTTTAGTTTCTCATGTGGCCCCATGGAAAAAATAATTGCCCACCCCTGAACAAGAGGGTGGGGCATCGGCGCCAGGATGGGAGGGTGAGTCATCGGCGGAAGTGCGACATCCATTAAACTCGCAATCGTTCCTGTCTGAATCATGCAAGAGTTCTCACGTGCAAGTTTACTTTCATACGGAGCTGAGCTTCTTGCGATCCTATAAGGGTCAATTCTGCACCGTAGGTTATTTTTGCTAAAAAAAAGAGCAACACATTTCCTAATTATACAATACATTAGTGTGTGCAAATATGGGCCAACAATATATGTAAAGTGCAAAGCGCAAAGCGTGCGTAATCATTGCCTGCAGTAACTCCTGGTCCTCCTTAGGTTGTTTTTAAAGGGCAAATGGAAATTTTAGCCTTTAATTTACAAAAGAAGGATAAGAAACAGAGAGAAAATAGTTCAAAGCAATCCACATGGCCAAATGTAAAGAAAAAAAAACAGCACAACCCTCCTGAGCCGGCTGGAAAAACAAAGGCCAACTGCAGCAGTTACCCTCAGCGGGGACACAATGCTGAAGCAGGTGCAGGACGTCCATCCTGCCGAGCCGGAGAATGACACATGAAGGAAGCCATCATTGATCGGCGTCAGAAAGGCAACAACAAGTGAGCAGGAGAGGTGAGAAAAGACAAGCCAAGAAATGAGGAGGCGCCTGGAATCCACAAGCAGCTCTTTCATGCCGGGCACAACACCGGCGCAATGAGGTTGGATTTATCCTAAGCGCTAACAAGTAATGCAGTTGCCATTTGCTGCAGTTTTGTTAGTTTAGCTTCTTTTTATGTGAAAGCACAGAACGATAAACTGCTGACTGTCTCAGCTGCACATTAGTCAACTGTCCGTTTTCCTGCTGCCTGGGTCACTTGTTCCTCTGCTGCCTCAGCTGCCACCGCCAATTTCTGCTACGCTACCTGTAATGTGCGATACTGCCACGCTGCCTGTAACTGGGGGATTCTACACACTGACTGTAATAGGTGTGATACTGCCATACTGCCTGTAATGGGGGGATACTGCCATGCTGCCTGTAATGGGGGGATACTGCCACACAGCCTGTAACAGGGTATACTGCCATGCTGTCTGTAATGGGGGGATTCTGTACACTGAATGTAATGGGTGGGATACTGTCATGCTGGCTGTAATAGGGGATACTGCCACACTGCTTGTAATGGGAGGGAGATCCACACACTGCCTGTAATGGGGGGTATTGTGCACACTGATTGTAATGGGGGATTCTGCACACTGACTGTACTAGGGAGATTCCGTGCAGTGTCTGTAATGGGGGGATTCTGCACACTGCCTGTAATGGGGGAGTCTGCGCACTGTCTGTAATGGGGGGAGTCTGCGCACTGTCTGTAATGGAGGGATTTCGCAAACTTCCTGTAAACGGGGGATTCCACAAACTGCCTGAAATTGTGGGATTCCACAAACTGCTCTTCTTAGTGGGGGGGGGGGGGGTGCCACACACTGCCTGTAACTGGGATTCCACACACTGACATGGAGGAATTTCACAAACTGCCTGTAATGGGTGGATGCTGCAAACTGCCTTTAACAGTGGGATTCTGCTCACTGGCTGTAATGGGTGAATACTAGAGATGAGCGAGTAGTGAAATATTCGAAATTTCGAATTTTGATTCGAATAGACCGCGTTACTCGACTACTCAACCGAATATCGAATCCCATTATAGTCTATGGGAAAAAAATGCTCGACACTTGGAAATCTCAATTCGACCACTTGGAGGTCACCAAGTCCACCCTGAAACATCAGAAAATGATGCCAACACTGCTGGAATGCAACTGGGACAGCAGGGGAAGCATGTCTGGGTGCATATAACGCGCCCAAGTCGCACTATTACGCCACTATCACAGCCTCTCAACAATACACTCCAAACACAATATAACTTCTACGTAAAGTGAGACAAGACAAGGAAACCTTCTTTCCTCTACATTGCCATGGACCCCAAGCCAAACTGTACAAAAAAGAAGAACAGAATTCTGCACCCCTTAAAATCACGTTGCCTAATGACAACCACAGATGGCATAGGCAAGGGGGAAAATAAATAGACCCCACCCCTAATTGTCATTGTGTGTGTGTGTGTGTGTGTGTGTGAGATGTGGTCAGACATGTCCTCTTGTGTCATTGTGTCACCCCAGCAGTAAGGGAAGCTTAAAGGAGGAGGTTTGTTACAGTGTGTTACCCCAGCAGTAAGGGAAGCTTACAGGAGGAGGTTTGTTACAGTGTGTCACCCCAGCAGTAAGGGAAGCTTACAGGAGGAGGTTTGTTACAGTGTGTCACCCCAGCAGTCAGGGAAGCTTACAGGAGGAGGTTTGTTACAGTGTGTCACCCCAGCAGTCAGGGAAGCTTACAGGAGGAGGTTTGTTACAGTGTGTCACCCCAGCAGTCAGGGAAGCTTAAAGGAGGAGGTTTGTTACAGTGTGTCACCCCAGAAGTAAGGGAAGCTTAGAGCTGAGACCTCTTAAAAATTGTGTGGAGGCCCAAGAGCTGAGACCTTTTAAAAATTGTGTGGAGGCCCAAGAGCTGAGACCTTTTAAAAATTGTGTGGAGGCCCAAGAGCTGAGACCTTTTAAAAATTGTGTGGAGGCCCAAGAGCTGAGACCTCTCAAACATTGTGTGGAGTCCCAAGAGCTGAGACCTTTTAAAAATTGTGTGGAGGCCCAAGAGCTGAGACCTTTTAAAAATTGTGTGGAGGCCCAAGAGCTGAGACCTCTCAAACATTGTGTGGAGTCCCAAGAGCTGAGACCTTTTAAAAATTGTGTGGAGGCCCAAGAGCTGAGACCTTTTAAAAATTGTGTGGAGTCCCACGAGCTGAGACCTTTTACAAATTGTGTGGAGGCCCAAGAGCTGAGACCTTTTAAAAATTGTGTGGAGGCCCAAGAGCTGAGACCTTTTAAAAATTGTGTGGAGGCCCAAGAGCTGAGACCTCTAAAACATTGTGTGGAGTCCCAAGAGCTGAGACCTTTTAAAAATTGTGTGGAGGCCCAAGAGCTGAGACCTTTTAAAAATTGTGTGGAGGCCCAAGAGCTGAGACCTCTCAAACATTGTGTGGAGTCCCACGAGCTGAGACCTCTTAAAAATTGTGTGGAGGCCCAAGAGCTGAGACCTCTCAAACATTGTGTGGAGTCCCAAGAGCTGAGACCTTTTAAAAATTGTGTGGAGGCCCAAGAGCTGAGACCTCTTAAAAACTGTGTGGAGGTCCAAGAGCTGAGACCTCTTAAAAATTGTGTGGAGGCCCAAGAGCTGAGACCTCTTAAAAATTGTGTGGAGACCCAAGAGCTGAGACCTCTTAAAAATTGTGTGGAGGCCCAAGAGCTGAGACCTTTTAAAAATTGTGTGGAGTCCCACGAGCTGAGACCTCTTAAAAATTGTGTGGAGTCCCACGAGCTGAGACCTCTTAAAAATTGTGTGGAGTCCCAAGAGCTGAGACCTTTTAAAAATTGTGTGGAGGCCCAAGAGCTGAGACCTTTTAAAAATTGTGTGGAGTCCCACGAGCTGAGACCTTTTAAAAATTGTGTGGAGGCCCAAGAGCTGAGACCTCTCAAACATTGTGTGGAGTCCCAAGAGCTGAGACCTTTTAAAAATTGTGTGGAGGCCCAAGAGCTGAGACCTTTTAAAAATTGTGTGGAGGCCCAAGAGCTGAGACCTCTCAAACATTGTGTGGAGTCCCACGAGCTGAGACCTCTTAAAAATTGTGTGGAGGCCCAAGAGCTGAGACCTCTCAAACATTGTGTGGAGTCCCAAGAGCTGAGACCTTTTAAAAATTGTGTGGAGGCCCAAGAGCTGAGACCTTTTAAAAATTGTGTGGAGGCCCAAGAGCTGAGACCTCTTAAAAATTGTGTGGAGGCCCAAGAGCTGAGACCTCTTAAAAATTGTGTGGAGGCCCAAGAGCTGAGACCTCTTAAAAATTGTGTGGAGGCCCAAGAGCTGAGACCTTTTAAAAATTGTGTGGAGTCCCACGAGCTGAGACCTCTTAAAAATTGTGTGGAGTCCCACGAGCTGAGACCTCTTAAAAATTGTGTGGAGGCCCAAGAGCTGAGACCTTTTAAAAATTGTGTGGAGGCCCAAGAGCTGAGACCTTTTAAAAATTGTGTGGAGGCCCAAGAGCTGAGACCTTTTAAAAATTGTGTGGAGGCCCAAGAGCTGAGACCTTTTAAAAATTGTGTGGAGGCCCAAGAGCTGAGACCTCTTAAAAATTGATTGTATTAAGCCCAAGAGGTGAGCCATAATTTTTTTTTATTAATACAGCAATTCTACGGCGGTTAAGGAGGAGGAGGAGGAGGAGGAGGAGGAAATGGCACTTCATACAGATGGCACTTCACTCTTGGCTGCTTTCCACTGTTGTACAAGCAAAGTCCGGGTCAATCCACTTGCTGTTCATTTTGATTAGCGTCAGCCTGTCGGCACTGTCGGTTGACAGGCGGCTGCGCTTATCGGTTATAATGCCCCCGGCTGCGCTGAACACCCTTTCTGATAGCACGCTGGCGGCAGGGCAGGCAAGCACCTCCAAGGCGTACAGGGACAGTTCCAGCCACGTGTCCAACTTGGAGACCCAGTAAGTGTAGGTCGCCGAGGGATCGGGGAGGACAGGGGTGTGGTCTGCCAGGTAGTCCCGCAACATCCGCCGATACTTGTCCCTTCTGCTGATAGCGGGCCCCGCAGTGATGGAAGTTGCACGAGGGGGTGACATGAACGTGTCCCACACCTTGGAGAGTGTTCCCCTGGTGGCTGTGGGCCTGATCGATGTTGTCAGACTCTGGGAGACACTCTCCTCTCTGCTGCCAGCGATGCTGGGTGGGAAAATCTGCATCATGTTCTGCAAGAGTTCCCTCTGGTATTCCAGTAATCGATTCGTCCTCTCCTCTACCGGAATAAAAGAGGAGAAGTTATCTTTATACCGGGGGTCCAGGAGTGCGAAGACCCAGTATAGTTTGTTCTCCAATATCCGGACAACACGTATGTCCCGGGAAAAGCAGCCCAGCATGAAGTCAGCCATGTGTGCCAGACTCTGAGTAGGCATGACCTCACTGCCCCCACCAGAAGGATCATTTTCCATTTCCTCCTCTTCCTCCTCCTCTCCGCCCCATCCGCGCTGAACCAATGGGACGCACACAGCCTGACTGCTACCCTCGCCGCCAGCATCCTCTTCCACAGCCACCTCCACGTTGTCCTCCTCCTCCTCATCTTCCTCCTCCTGCAACTGCCACCGAGCAGCAGACAAAAGTGTGGTCTGACTGTCTACCTGCGTTGCGTCTCCTCCTACCCCCGTCTCCTCTGTGTGCAATGCGTTCTCCCTTATTGCGATGAGCGATTCTTTAAGGACGCATAGGAGCGGGATGGTTACGCTCACTATAGCGTCCTCGCTGCTGACCTTCTTAGTGGACTCCTCAAAGATACGCAATACATCGCATATGTCTGCCATCCATGGCCACTCGTGGTTGGCGAACTGAGGGAGCTGAGTTGGAGGCACGCGTGGATGCATCATCTGGTACTCCATCAATGCTTTCTGCTGCTCACACACCCTGGCCAACATGCAATAGGTGGAATTCCAGCGAGTGGGCAGGTCGCACAACAGCCGATGTTGAGGCAAATGGAGGCGTTGCTGGATTTTTTTTAAGCTAGCAGCAGCTACAGTTGACTTCCGAAAGTGAGCGCACAAGCGCCGCACTTTGACCAGTAGCTCTGCCAGGTTGGGGTAAGTCTTTAGAAACTTTTGTACTACCAAATTAAAAACGTGGGCCAGGCATGGTACGTGATTGAGTTCTGCAAGCTCCAGAGCCGCCACCAGGTTACGGCCGTTATCGCACACGACCATGCCTGGTCCTAGCTGCAGCGGCGACAGCCACATCTCTATCTGCTGCAATATGGCGTGCCTCACCTCTGCGGCGCTGTGCTTCCTGTCGCCCAAGCTGATGAGCTTAACCCTTTAAGTGCCAGCCTACCTGGAGTTTTTGTCACACTCTGTTGCCAGACCATTTTGCACTATTTTGCGCTCCCCATGTTCAAATGTGATTTTTGAAGGGATTTCCAGGGATTTCCCAGGAAAATGATATATTGTTTTTTTCAGCAGAGTCTGGGCTTTAACATGAAATGTCTTGTTTGTCATTTGTTAGGTGTATTCTTAATATTTTTGGGTGAAATATGTGCAAAAAAAAAAAAAAAAAAAAAATTTTTACATATTGTAGTTTTTTTTGGAATAAAAAATGTAAGTTTGTCAATAAAATCTTATTGCGTGTGAAATCCCAATTTCTCCTGGTTACAGCGGTACCACATATGTATAGGTAGACACCCTTTCCTGCCCAGGAGACTCCCCCAAACTGAAACAGCGCTTTAGGAGATTTTCAGATAAAATACAACTATGCTATGCAATATGCGCACCTTGCGGTTTTTCCAGAAAAACAACCCTTTACATTTGAAATACCCCCAACAAACTATATATTCTCTGGAAGTACACACCTCAGGCTTTCTAGGGGTACCAAGCTTGTGGATGTGGCCATAGTTTTCTGGAAGTAATCCCTCAACGTAATCTTTGGTTGCAAAGAGTTTCCCTAAAAAAAGGATAAAAAAGCAGAATCAAAGCCACATTTTCCTAAAAAAACTATATACAAACAAGAAAAAACAAGTTTAATCTGAAAACGCAACATCCCCCGAACAGAACAACACCCAACATGCATAGGTTCTGTCAAGGGAAGAGTTGCCAAACACCCCAAAGTAAAGCATGCGCATAACGGTAATTTTACTTGAAAATTTCAGCTCTGCAGACAAAGTGCGCACCTTGCGATTTTTCAACCAAAACAACCCTTTACATTTGGAATATCCCCCATAAACCATATATTCCCTGAAAGTACACACGTTAAGCTTTTTAAGGGTACCCAGCTTGTTCTAGTGGGCTCATCTTTCTGGAATTAATTCCTCAAAGAATTCTTTGGTTGCGCAGGGTTTCCCTAAAAAATTTATAAAAAAGCTGAATAAAAAACACCTTTTCCTAAAATATAAATATGCAAACCAGAAAAAACAAGCTAAGTCTGAAAGCGCAAGGTCCCCCGAACAGAACAATACCCAACATGCATAGGTACTATTAACCCTTTTAATTGCCAGCCTACTTGAGATTTTGTCACCCTCTGTTGACAGGCCATTTTCCCCATTTTGCGTCATGTTTTGCGACATGTTTTGCGCCATTTTTGCTGTAACTTTCAGAAAAATTATATATATATTTTTTGCAGCAGAGTTTAGACTTTAACATGAAATGTCTTGTTTGTATTTTTTTTTTTTTTTTTTACAATATTATTAAGTGAAAAAAAAATAAATAAATAAAAACATTTTTTTAGAAAATTGACTCCTTTATTTTAAATAAAAAATGTATTTTATTAAGGAAAATCATATTGCATGTGAAAGCCCCATTTCTACCGATTAGAACGGTACCACATATTTATCGGTAGCCCCCCGTTCCTGCCCAGGGGACCCCCCTAACTGAAACAAGTATTTTATAACATTCACAAAAAAAATACAAAAACCATCCACACTACAAAGGGTTAAATCGGGAAAAAAAATGACATAGGGTCCCCCCTCCCAGGGGAGGGAGACCCCATTTTTTTTTTGATTTTTAAGGGTTAAAAACCCTTAAAAATCAAAAAAAAAATTGACGTGGGGTCCCCCTTACCCAAAGTAACCAGCCCGGGACCAGCTATGGGGGCTTGTAGGCACAGAGTGGGGGGGCCAGCTTTTGTGGCCCCCCCACCCTGCAGCCTACGAGCCCACATAGCCCATGTGGGCCCGGGCTCTTCTGCCCCCCCCTGGCCTTTGGGGAGGCAGGTAATGGGGGTGCCGGGGGTTAATGGCAAGCCACCCGCTAGCGCAGGTGGCTTGCCATCCCCCCAGCCTTGTGAACTGGTATAGGGGTCATGGACCCCTTACCAGTTCACAAGGGGTTAAAAGTAAATAATGACACACACACATAAAGAAAAAAATATTTTATTAATTTTTTTTTTTTTTTACACTATACTCACCTCCCATCCATCCTGGAGCACTCTGTCCCTCGGCGATCACTGGCTTCTGCTCACTTGCTAGAAGCCTTTTATAGCTGCTGGATGACAGATTACAAAGGGTTAATCAAAAAAAAAAATGACATAGGGTCCCCCCTCCCAGGGGGGGCGGACCCCATTTTTTTTTTGATTTTTAAGGGTTAAAAACCCTTAAAAATCAAAAAAAAAATTGACGTGGGGTCCCCCTTACCCACAGTAACCAGCCCGGGACCAGCTATGGGGGCTTGTAGGCACAGAGTGGGGGGGCCAGCTTATGTGGCCCCCCCACCCTGCAGCCTACGAGCCCACATAGCCCATGTGGGCCCGGGCTCTTCTGCCCCCCCCTGGCCTTTGGGGAGGCAGGTAATGGGGGTGCCGGGGGTTAATGGCAAGCCACCCGCTAGCGCAGGTGGCTTGCCATCTCCCCAGCCTTGTGAACTGGTATAGGGGTCATGGACCCCTTACCAGTTCACAAGGGGTTAATAGTAAAAAAATGACAAACACACAGAGAAAAAAAAATCTTTATTTTTCTTTTTTACACAATACTCACCTCCGATCCGACGTCCCTCGCCGCTGTCCCGCGCCGCTGTCACTGACAGATGCCGGTGGTGATCGGCGCAGGGCGGGTGACAGGTGAGGGGGCTCCGATCGGAGCCTCCTCACCTGACACCCGCTCTGCTCCGATCACCACCGGCATCTGACAGATGCCGGAGCTCGGAGGGGGTATAGGAGGAGCGGGATGACGTCATCCCGCTCCTCCCACAATGGGCGGGGCTAAGCGGCGGCGGCCGTCGCCGCCATTACAAGAGGTGAGGACCCGGAAGAGGGTCCTCACCTGAAGACTGCGCAGCCCAGGGGGGGGATCGGACCCCCCCCTGGTGAAGAGGAGGCCCGGACAGAAGGCTCGGGCGCGGAGGTGAGTAAATGACAGTTTTATTTTTTTTTTTTACAGCGGCGATCGGCGCTCAGCGCTGGAAACGGGGGGGGGGCGGCTGGTTTCGGGCCCCCCCCTGAAGACGGAGGACGACGGGGGGGCGATCGGATGCCCCCCCAAGGAAGAGGGGACCCCAGGCTTCACAAGGATACCGGAGGTAAGTGATTTTTTTTTTCTATTTTTTAACTGTTTGGGGGAAATGCCAGGCACGTAGTTTCTACGTGCTTGGCACTTAACGGTAGGAGAAGCAACCACGTAGAAACTACGTGCTTGGCATTTAAAGGGTTAAGCACCGCCTGCTGACGTCTCCCCGCGCCAGTGCTGCAACGCTTCCAGCTAGGGGCTGAGGGCGATGTTAAGGCAGAGGAGGAGGAGGAGGAGGAGGAGGAAGAGGAGGGGGGTCTATCAGAACCCGTGCTGGCAATCTTGGGCGGGGGTGGTATGTAGGCCGTCCCTGTTTGCGACCCCGTCCCCGCTTCCACAACATTCACCCAGTGTGCCGTCAAAGAGATGTAGCGACCTTGGCCGCAAGCTCTTGTCCACGAGTCGGTGGTCAAGTGGACCTTTGCGCTGACTGTGTACCTCAGGGCCCGCCTGATGTTACGCGACACGTGCTGGTGCAGGGCGGGGACGCCACACCGGGAAAAATAGTGGCGGCTAGGGACGGAATAGCGAGGTGCGGCAGCCGCCATCAGGTCGCGAAAGGCCTGTGTCTCCACAAGCCTAAACGGCAACATCTCCAGGGCCAGCAGTTTGGAGATGAGGCAGGTTAAGGCTTGGGCTTGGGGGTGACTGGAGGCGTACTTCCGCCTGCGGTTGAACGCCTGCGAGATGGACAGTTGATGGGACGAGGAGATGGAAGGTGCAGACGAAGATGCGGGGGAAGGGGGGGCTGAAGGAGAAGGCCCCAAAGTAGCCGAGGCAGAGGCAGATGTGGAGGTGTCCTGGCTGGAGGTCTGGACCGCAGTGGCAGCACACAACAAAGGGGAAGAGGCAGTGGCAGCAAGACTGGGCGCAGGTTGTATTGCGTTTGCTCTCTCCCACTCAGCCCAGTGCTTGAATTCCAAGTGACGGCGCATGCCTGAGGTGGTCAGATTGCTCTTCTCAGAGCCCCTACTCAGTTTTGAGTGGCAGATTGCGCAAACCGCGCTCAGTTTGTCATCCGCGCAAACATTAAAAAATCTCCACACCACAGAAGTACGAGGCCTCGATGGGGGGTAGCTCTGCCAGGTTGGGGTAAGTCTTTAGAAACTTTTGTACTACCAAATTAAAAACATGGGCCAGGCATGGTACGTGATTGAGTTCTGCAAGCTCCAGAGCCGCCACCAGGTTACGGCCGTTATCGCACACGACCATGCCTGGTCCTAGCTGCAGCGGCGACAGCCACATCTCTATCTGCTGCAATATGGCGTGCCTCACCTCTGCGGCGCTGTGCTTCCTGTCGCCCAAGCTGATGAGCTTAAGCACCGCCTGCTGACGTCTCCCCGCGCCAGTGCTGCAACGCTTCCAGCTAGGGGCTGAGGGCGATGTTAAGGCAGAGGAGGAGGAGGAGGAGGAGGAGGAAGAGGAGGGGGGTCTATCAGAACCCGTGCTGGCAATCTTGGGCGGGGGTGGTATGTAGGCCGTCCCTGTTTGCGACCCCGTCCCCGCTTCCACAACGTTCACCCAGTGTGCCGTCAAAGAGATGTAGCGTCCTTGGCCGCAAGCGCTTGTCCACGAGTCGGTGGTCAAGTGGACCTTTGCGCTGACTGTGTACCTCAGGGCCCGCCTGATGTTACGCGACACGTGCTGGTGCAGGGCGGGGACGCCACACCGGGAAAAATAGTGGCGGCTAGGGACGGAATAGCGAGGTGCGGCAGCCGCCATCAGGTCGCGGAAGGCCTGTGTCTCCACAAGCCTAAACGGCAACATCTCCAGGGCCAGCAGTTTGGAGATGAGGCAGGTTAAGGCTTGGGCTTGGGGGTGACTGGAGGCGTACTTCCGCCTGCGGTTGAACGCCTGCGAGATGGACAGTTGATGGGACGAGGAGATGGAAGGTGCAGACGAAGATGCGGGGGAAGGGGGGGCTGAAGGAGAAGGCCCCAAAGTAGCCGAGGCAGATGTGGAGGTGTCCTGGCTGGAGGTCTGGACCGCAGTGGCAGCACACAACAAAGGGGAAGAGGCAGTGGCAGCAAGACCGGGCGCAGGTTGTATTGCGTTTGCTCTCTCCCACTCAGCCCAGTGCTTGAATTCCAAGTGACGGCGCATGCCTGAGGTGGTCAGATTGCTCTTCTCAGAGCCCCTACTCAGTTTTGAGTGGCAGATTGCGCAAACCGCGCTCAGTTTGTCATCCGCGCAAACATTAAAAAATCTCCACACCACAGAAGTACGAGGCCTCGATGGGGGAGCTTCGCGCGACTGCCTGCTGCCGGGAAGAGCTTCGGCCCTGCTGGCTGTGGCCTGCCTTCTCTGTCTGGACTGTCCTCTGCCTCTGGACTGTCCTCTGCCTCTTGCTGCCTTATTCGGTGATGCGCAGACCACATCTCCACTGCTTTCCCCGCTGGACATCACCCCTGTCCAAGTGGGGTCGGTCATTTCGTCGTCCACCACCTCCTCTTCCACTTCCTCTCTCTGCTCCTCCTCCTGCCCACTGGACATTCCAACAGCCTCCCTTGATGGCAACTGCGTCTCATCATCATCGCTCATGATAGCAGATGCTGGTTCCGGGTCCACATCACTAGCAGATGGCGGATACTCAAGTGTTTGGGCATCACTACAAACAAATTCCTCTGCTAGCTCCTGGAATTCTTGCAGCACATCTGGAAAAGGACCCGAAAAGAGGTCCTGGGAGGGGTCAAGGGTGGGCTGACTCTGTTGGCCAGGTTGGGAGGAAGGAGGGTCAGAGTGAGACTGTGTGGATGACTGGGTGGTGGACAAGTGACTGGAAGCGTTATCGGCCATCCATTGCACCACCTGTTCACGCTGCTCAGGCCTTAACAGAGGTGTACCCCGCCCCCCGCATAACTGTCCCATAAAGGCAGGGAAGCTGGATGAGCGTAATGCTGGCTGCCCCTCACCAGCACGCATTGTATCCCCACTGGCTTCAACGCGGTTTGTGCCCCCACCAGCATTTTCGCGCCCCCGTCCTCGTCCACGTCCCTTTGCGCTAGCCCTCCGCATTTCAGACGTTTTACTTTTTTGGCCACGCGTTATGCCAAATATAAAAATATTTTTAAGAAGAACACCTGGCTATACAGCCGTATAATGCCAGAAGGTGAAATGGTGCCTATACGCACCGTGTATAAAACAGTGTTTTGTTGGCACAGAGGACACAAAACAGTAGTGCCAAATATAAATATATTTTTAAGAAGAACACCTGGCTATACAGCCGTATACTGCCAGAAGGTGAAATGGTGCCTATACGCACCGTGTATAAAACAGTGTTTTGTTGGCACAGAGGACACAAAACAGTAGTGCCAAATATAAATATATTTTTAAGAAGAACACCTGGCTATACAGCCGTATACTGCCAGAAGGTGAAATGGTGCCTATACGCACCGTGTATAAAACAGTGTTTTGTTGGCACAGAGGACACAAAACAGTAGTGCCAAATATAAATATATTTTTAAGAAGAACACCTGGCTATACAGCCGTATACTGCCAGAAGGTGAAATGGTGCCTATACGCACCGGGTATATAACAAGGTTTTGTTGGCAAAGAGGACACAAAACAGTAGTGCCAAATATAAAAATATTTTTAAGAAAAACACCTGGCTATACAGCCGTATACTGCCAGAAGGTGAAATGGTGCCTATACGCACCGGGTATATAACAAGGTTTTGTTGGTAAAGAGGACACAAAACAGTAGTGCCAAATATAAAAATATTTTTAAGAAAAACACCTGGCTATACAGCCGTATACTGCCAGAAGGTGAAATGGTGCCTATACGCACCGGGTATATAACAAGGTTTTGTTGGTAAAGAGGACACAAAACAGTAGTGCCAAATATAAAAATATTTTTAAGAAAAACACCTGGCTATACAGCCGTATACTGCCAGAAGGTGAAATGGTGCCTATACGCACCGGGTATATAACAAGGTTTTGTTGGCACAGAGGACACAAAACAGTAGTGCAAAATATAGTTTTGTATATAGGTGCTAATACACCACTGAAGTCTTTCTGTCCCTATTCCAGCATCAGCAGCTACCCCTCACTAAAGCAGCCGTTTTGAGCAGAGTGTATATAGTTTTGTATATAGGTGGTAATACACCACTGAAGTCTTTCTGTCCCTATTCCAGCAGCAGCAGCTACCCCTCACTAAAGCAGCCGTTGTGTGCAGTGTGTATATAGCTAGAATGAGCTATATACTGTTCAGCATAGTAGCCCTAATAAGGGCTCTTAATGACTCTCTTGTCTTCTGGTAGCTGGTATATATGGTGGTAAATGCGAGATTCTGAGCTTCTAGGGCCCTGCCTGACTACATAGGATATGAGCTATATACTGTTCAGCGTAGTAGCCCTAATAAGGGCTCTTAATGACTCTCTTGTCTTCTGGTAGCTGGTATATATGGTGGTAAAAGCGATATTCTGAGCTTCTGGGGCCCTGCCTGCCTACATAGGATATGAGCTATATACTGTTCAGCGTAGTAGCCCTAATAAGGGCTCTTAATGACTCTCTTGTTGTTAGGGCGAGCGCTGCGTTTTCCCCGCGCAGCGCCCCCCTCCGTGCCTCTCCTCGGGCGAGCGCTGCGTCCCCTTCCTGCAGCGCTCCCCGCTCTACCGCCATCCGGGCGTCCGCTGCTGGTCCCCCAGGCTGCGTTTCCCCCTTACCTGGTCCCCGCGCCTCCTCCTCTGACCGGCATGGCCGCCGGCTTCCTCCTTCTGTTGCAGTTCCGCCTTCCCTGCGCGCACGTCCCCGGCCACTAGGGGGCGCGCGCGTCAACCTTCTCAGATTTAAAGGGCCAAGGCCCTGTTAATTGGTCTCTGCCATCCAATCCCTTTTTGGCTCTTCCTATAAATAGAACCCTGCCTTACTTCCTGTGCCGGATCTTCGGTGTTGTTCCTTGAATGATATTCGCTGTATTGCTTGATTCCTCGTGTATGACCTCGGCTCTCCCATTGACCTTCGAACCTGTGCTGCCCGTCCCGACCTCGGCTTGTGTCTCCGCTATTGAACCCGCGCTGCCAGTCCCGACCTCGGCTTGTGTCTCCGCTACTGAACCCGCGCTGCCAGTCCTGACCTTGGCCTTCTCCTTCGACCACTGTTTGTCTCTACTGCACGTCACTTCAGCAGTTTGTGGAACTGTGCCGCTGTTGGGGGGTAGCGACCTGGGAGTCACCTGCCGCACAAGACCATCCCGCCTTGCGGTGGGCTCTGGTGAAAACCAGTGGCTCCTTAGACTCCGCTCCCCTGACGCGGTATCTGCCAAACAGTTCTGCAGATCCTGCGGGTCCACTTCTTCGCACGTTCAACCCGGAGCGTAACAGTAAGATCCGGCCATGGATCCCGCTGAGGTGCCCTTGCCGGAGACTTCCGAACTCCCAGCGCTGGTGGCTTTGCAGTCCCGGCAGATTAATCAGCTTACCGCTATGATGCAGCAACTCTTGACCCAGCAGCAGTCGCCTTCTCCACCGCCACCGGTGCCGCCACCGCAGTCTCCAGCAGTTTCCTCATCCAGAATCCGCCTCTCCTTGCCAGCAAAATATGAGGGGGACGCGAAGTTGTGCAGAGGCTTTCTAGCCCAGTGCTCTATGCACCTGGAATTATTGTTCGATCAATTCCCCACCGAACGCTCTAAAGTGGCCTTCATCATTAGTCTGCTCTCCGGAAAAGCCTTGGCTTGGGCCACTCCCTTGTGGGACCGTAATGATCCTCTCATCTTCACCGTCCAGGCCTTTGTTACAGAATTCCGTCAGGTTTTTGAAGAACCCGCTCGGGCCTCATCTGCCGAGTCCGCTCTATTGAATTTAACGCAAGGCGATCTTTCTGTTGGTGAATATGCTATTCGATTCCGTACTTTGGCCTCCGAGTTAGCATGGAATAATGAGGCCCTCTGCGCTTGTTTTAAGAAAGGTCTCTCTAGCAAGATCAAAGATATTCTAGCGGCCCGAGAGATACCTGACTCCCTTTCTGAACTCATTCATCTCGTCACTCGCATTGACATACGCTTTGCTGAGAGGCGTGAAGAACTTCGCCTGGAGAGAGATTCCCAACGCGACAGGAGGATGTTTCGTTTGGCTCCCACCTTTCAGAAACCTTTGTCTGTACCATCATCTCCAGAGGTGGAAGCCATGCAGGTCGGCCGCTCTCGCCTAACCCCCGTGGAGAGGTCTCGCAGGAGGAATGAAAATCTCTGTCTGTATTGCGCCAGTCCTGATCATTTTCTAAGAGATTGCCCCATTCGTCCTTCTCGACTGGGAAACGGGCGCACCTAGACTCGTTGGGAGAGGCGTCTCTGGGTGTGTGTGCTTCCTCTCCAAGATTTACCGTACCTGCACAGCTTTGTCTCTCATCTGCCTCTGTGCTTAATTTGCCGGTCTTCCTGGATTCTGGTTCGGCGGGCAATTTCATAGAGGCCTCCCTGATCAAGAAATACGACATAGCAGTTAACCGCTTGGCCAAACCGTTATTCATCGCCTCAGTTAATGGAGATAGACTGAATTTTTTGGTGCAGTACCGTACCAAGCCTTTGCTCCTTAAGATTGGCCTCTTTCACCAGGAATACTTGGAACTCTTTGTGTTACCCCATTGTACTTCCCCAATCCTATTGGGTCTTCCTTGGCTTCAGCTTCATAATCCTTCCCTAGACTGGGTCACTGGGGACATCAAGGCGTGGGGTACAACCTGCCTAAAGAATTGCTTGAAAGCCTTACCAGTTCGAACCGATCATCCTACCACATCTCTACCGGGCCTACCCAAAGTTTACCGGGCCTACGCTGACGTCTTCTGTAAGAAGCAAGCTGAGACCCTTCCGCCACATCGCCCTTATGATTGCCCGATCGATCTCCTGCCTGGAACCACTCCTCCTCGTGGCCGTATCTACCCACTATCCGTCCCCGAAACTCAAGCAATGGCTACTTACATACAAGAAAATCTGCAGAGGGGCTTCATCCGGAAGTCCTCTTCTCCCGCTGGGGCAGGCTTTTTTTTTGTACAGAAAAAAGACGGTTCTCTCCGACCCTGTATCGACTATCGGGGTCTTAACAAGATCACGGTAAAGAACCGATACCCCTTACCTTTAATTCCAGAACTCTTCGACCGTCTTCGTGGCTCCAGGATCTTTTCCAAACTAGATCTCCGAGGAGCCTACAATCTGATCCGCATCCGCAAGGGAGACGAATGGAAGACTGCCTTTAATACCCGTGACGGTCATTTCGAGTATTTGGTGATGCCCTTCGGGCTTTGTAATGCCCCTGCCGTATTTCAAGAGTTCGTCAATGACATCTTCCGGGACTTGTTGTACTCCTGTGTCGTGGTCTATTTAGATGATATCCTCATCTTCTCTTCTTCCCTCGAAGAGCATCACCGGCACGTTCGTCTGGTACTATCCCGTCTTCGGCAGCATCATCTTTATGCCAAATTAGAAAAGTGTCTCTTTCACCAGACCGCTCTGCCCTTTTTGGGTTATACTGTTTCAGCCCAAGGACTACAAATGGACCCTAGCAAATTGAGAGCGGTATTAGATTGGCCTTGGCCTGTTGGTCTGCGTTCCATTCAACGATTTCTGGGCTTCGCCAACTATTACCGTCAATTCATACCCCATTTTTCCACTATCGTGGCCCCCATTGTGGCTCTCACCAAAAAGGGAGCCAACCCCAAGTCATGGCCTCCACAGGCGGAGGCAGCCTTTTTAGCATTGAAAAAGACATTCTCCATGGCCCCGGTGCTCTCCAGAGCAGACCCTTCTCGTCCCTTTTCTCTGGAGGTTGACGCTTCTTCCATTGGAGCAGGAGCTGTTCTCACACAGATGTCTCCTTCAGGAAAAAATCATACTTGTGGGTTCTTTTCTAGGACCTTTTCTTCCGCGGAGCGAAATTATTCTATTGGGGATCGTGAGCTCCTGGCTATCAAATTAGCTCTTGAAGAGTGGAGACATCTACTAGAAGGGTCGCTTCACCCCATATCTATTTTTACCGACCATAAGAACCTTTTGTATCTTCAAACTGCTCAACGCTTGAATCCTCGCCAAGCTCGTTGGTCACTATTCTTCGCGCGGTTTAATTTCCGCATTCACTTTCGGCCTGCCTCTAAGAACATCAGGGCAGATGCTCTATCTCGCTCCTCGGACTTCACAGACGTGGACGCTGCTCCTCAGTTCATTATATCCCCTGATCATTTGATTCATTCTGCTCCTGCCTCCCTAGTGCAGGCTCCGCCTGGGAAGACCTTTGTCCCGGTTCGCCGACGCCTCCAAATATTAAAATGGGGTCATGCTTCCCGTATTGCCGGGCATGCTGGTATCAAAAAGTCTAACGCAATTATTGCCAGATATTATTGGTGGCCCTCCATTGAGAAGGATGTGGCAGAATTTGTGCAAGCTTGTACCACCTGTGCACGTAATAAAACCCCTCGCCAAAGACCGGCGGGTCTTCTTCATCCTCTTCCTATTCCTGAAATCCCTTGGTCTCACATCGCTATGGACTTTATCACGGATCTTCCTCCATCTCAAGGCAATACAGTGATCTGGGTTGTTGTGGATCGTTTTTCTAAAATGGCGCACTTCGTTCCGCTACCAGGACTCCCATCCGCTCCTCAGTTGGCTAAGAACTTTTTTAAGCATATTTTTCGGCTCCATGGACTTCCTTCCCACATTGTCTCCGACAGGGGAGTTCAGTTTGTTTCAAAATTCTGGAGGGCTCTCTGTACTCAGTTAAAAGTGAAATTAGATTTTTCCTCGGCTTACCACCCCCAGTCCAACGGCCAAGTGGAGAGGGTCAATCAGGTTCTAGGACAATATCTACGTCACTTCATTTCGGCCCGACAAGACGACTGGGTCGATCTCTTGCCATGGGCGGAATTCTCTTATAATTTCAAAGATTCTGAAGCCACAAAAAAATCTCCATTCTTCATTGTTTATGGCCGCCAACCTTTGCCTCCTCTACCCTTACCTACACAGTCGGGGGTACCCGCCGTGGATGACTTTTTTTTTCCTCTATCTGGCGTGAAACACGACATTCTCTTGTTCTAGCCTCTACCCGCATGAAGAACAGCGCTAATAAAAGAAGGAGAATCGCTCCTGTTTTCTCTCCTGGAGATAAAGTTTGGCTTTCAGCCAAGTACATTCGTTTCAAGATACCCAGTTATAAATTGGGCCCTCGCTATTTAGGGCCGTACAGGATCAAGCAACAAATTAATCCGGTCTGTTACAAACTTCATCTGCCAGCCTCCTTACGTATTCCCAACTCTTTTCATGTTTCATTATTAAAACCTCTGACGACTAATCGATTCTCTTCTAAAACGTTGGAGCCACTTCCGGTCGCGGGTACCGAAGATGCCTTCTCGGTGAGAGAGATTCTGGCTTCCAAAACATCCAGAGGGAGACGATACTTTCTAGTGGATTGGGAGAATTGCGGTCCAGAAGAGAGGTCCTGGGAGCCTGAGGAGAATATCCTCGATCGGAGCCTTATTTCAAACTTCCTCGGTCCCAAAAAGAGGGGGAGACCTAAGGGGGGGGGGTACTGTTAGGGCGAGTGCTGCGTTTTCCCCGCGCAGCGCCCCCCTCCGTGCCTCTCCTCGGGCGAGCGCTGCGTCCCCTTCCTGCAGCGCTCCCCGCTCTACCGCCATCCGGGCGTCCGCTGCTGGTCCCCCAGGCTGCGTTTCCCCCTTACCTGGTCCCCGCGCCTCCTCCTCTGACCGGCATGGCCGCCGGCTTCCTCCTTCTGTTGCAGTTCCGCCTTCCCTGCGCGCACGTCCCCGGCCACTAGGGGGCGCGCGCGTCAACCATCTCAGATTTAAAGGGCCAAGGCCCTGTTAATTGGTCTCTGCCATCCAATCCCTTTTTGGCTCTTCCTATAAATAGAACCCTGCCTTACTTCCTGTGCCGGATCTTCGGTGTTGTTCCCTGAATGATATTCGCTGTATTGCTTGATTCCTCGTGTATGACCTCGGCTCTCCCATTGACCTTCGAACCTGTGCTGCCCGTCCCGACCTCGGCTTGTGTCTCCGCTATTGAACCCGCGCTGCCAGTCCCGACCTCGGCTTGTGTCTCCGCTACTGAACCCGCGCTGCCAGTCCTGACCTCGGCCTTCTCCTTCGACCACTGTTTGTCTCTACTGCACGTCACTTCAGCAGTTTGTGGAACTGTGCCGCTGTTGGGGGGTAGCGACCTGGGAGTCACCTGCCGCACAAGACCATCCCGCCTTGCGGTGGGCTCTGGTGAAAACCAGTGGCTCCTTAGACTCCGCTCCCCTGACGCGGTATCTGCCAAACAGTTCTGCAGATCCTGCGGGTCCACTTCTTCGCACGTTCAACCCGGAGCGTAACACTTGTCTTCTGGTAGCTGGTATATATGGTGGTAAAAGCGATATTCTGAGCTTCTAGGGCCCTGCCTGACTACATAGGATATGAGCTATATACTGTTCAACATAGCAGCACTAATAAGGGATTAAGGACTCTCTTGTCTTCTGGTAGCTGGTATATATGGTGGTAAAAGCGATATTCTGAGCTTCTGGGGCCCTGCCTGCCTACATAGGATATGAGCTATATACTGTTCAGCGTAGTAGCCCTAATAAGGGCTCTTAATGACTCTCTTGTCTTCTGGTAGCTGGTATATATGGTGGTAAAAGCGATATTCTGAGCTTCTGGGGCCCTGCCTGACTACATAGAATATGAGCTATATACTGTTCAGCGTAGTAGCCCTAATAAGGGCTCTTAATGACTCTCTTGTCTTCTGGTAGCTGGTATATATGGTGGTAAAAGCGATATTCTGAGCTTCTGGGGCCCTGCCTGACTACATAGGATATGAGCTATATACTGTTCAGCGTAGTAGCCCTAATAAGGGCTCTTAATGACTCTCTTGTCTTCTGGTAGCTGGTATATATGGTGGTAAAAGGTATATTCTGAGCTTCTGGGGCCCTGCCTGACTACATAGAATATGAGCTATATACTGTTCAGCGTAGTAGCCCTAATAAGGGCTCTTAATGAGTCTCTTGTCTTCTGGTAGCTGGTATATATGGTGGTAAAAGTGATATTCTGAGCTTCTGGGGCCCTGCCTGACTACATAGAATATGAGCTATATACTGTTCAGCGTAGTAGCCCTAATAAGGGCTCTTAATGACTCTCTTGTCTTCTGGTAGCTGGTATGTATGGTGGTAAAAGCGATATTCTGAGCTTCTGGGGCCCTGCCTGCCTACATAGGATATGAGCTATATACTGTTCAACATAGCAGCACTAATAAGGGATTAAGGACTCTCTTGTCTTCTGGTAGCTGGTATATATGGTGGTAAAAGCGATATTCTGAGCTTCTGGGGCCCTGCCTGCCTACATAGGATATGAGCTATATACTGTTCAGCGTAGTAGCCCTAATAAGGGCTCTTAATGACTCTCTTGTCTTCTGGTAGCTGGTATATATGGTGGTAAAAGCGATATTCTGAGCTTCTGGGGCCCTGCCTGACTACATAGGATATGAGCTATATACTGTTCAACATAGCAGCACTAATAAGGGATTAAGGACTCTCTTGTCTTCTGGTAGCTGGTATATATGGTGG
Source organism: Gastrophryne carolinensis (assembly GCA_027917425.1). Taxonomy (NCBI): domain Eukaryota; kingdom Metazoa; phylum Chordata; class Amphibia; order Anura; family Microhylidae; genus Gastrophryne; species Gastrophryne carolinensis. The sequence goes on along the minus strand of CM051240.1, from coordinate 254,290,451 downwards.
TAAAAGCGATATTCTGAGCTTCTAGGGCCCTGCCTGACTACATAGGATATGAGCTATATACTGTTCAGCATAGCAGCACTAATAAGGGCTCTTAATGACTCTCTTGTCTTCTGGTAGCTGGTATATATGGTGGTAAAAGCGATATTGTGAGCTTCTGGGGCCCTGCCTGCCTACATAGGATAGGAGCTATATACTGTTCAGCGTAGTAGCCCTAATAAGGGCTCTTAATGACTCTCTTGTCTTCTGGTAGCTGGTATATATGGTGGTAAAAGCGATATTCTGAGCTTCTAGGGCCCTGCCTGCCTACATAGGATATGAGCTATATACTGTTCAACATAGCAGCACTAATAAGGGATTAAGGACTCTCTTGTCTTCTGGTAGCTGGTATATATGGTGGTAAAAGCGATATTCTGAGCTTCTGGGGCCCTGCCTGCCTACATAGGATATGAGCTATATACTGTTCAGCGTAGTAGCCCTAATAAGGGCTCTTAATGACTCTCTTGTCTTCTGGTAGCTGGTATATATGGTGGTAAAAGCGATATTCTGAGCTTCTGGGGCCCTGCCTGACTACATAGAATATGAGCTATATACTGTTCAGCGTAGTAGCCCTAATAAGGGCTCTTAATGACTCTCTTGTCTTCTGGTAGCTGGTATATATGGTGGTAAAAGCGATATTCTGAGCTTCTGGGGCCCTGCCTGACTACATAGGATATGAGCTATATACTGTTCAGCGTAGTAGCCCTAATAAGGGCTCTTAATGACTCTCTTGTCTTCTGGTAGCTGGTATATATGGTGGTAAAAGCGATATTCTGAGCTTCTGGGGCCCTGCCTGACTACATAGAATATGAGCTATATACTGTTCAGCGTAGTAGCCCTAATAAGGGCTCTTAATGACTCTCTTGTCTTCTGGTAGCTGGTATATATGGTGGTAAAAGCGATATTCTGAGCTTCTGGGGCCCTGCCTGCCTACATAGGATATGAGCTATATACTGTTCAACATAGCAGCACTAATAAGGGATTAAGGACTCTCTTGTCTTCTGGTAGCTGGTATATATGGTGGTAAAAGCGATATTCTGAGCTTCTGGGGCCCTGCCTGCCTACATAGGATATGAGCTATATACTGTTCAGCGTAGTAGCCCTAATAAGGGCTCTTAATGACTCTCTTGTCTTCTGGTAGCTGGTATATATGGTGGTAAAAGCGATATTCTGAGCTTCTGGGGCCCTGCCTGACTACATAGAATATGCATACCTCCCAATTTTTGTATATGTGAAAGCGGGACAAGCCCCGCCACCGACCACGCCCCCGACCCCACCCCCACCACGCCCTGACCACACCTCCTGTCACGCCCTCCAGCAATGTCGGCTGCCTTCACCCCTGCATGGAAGCCTGCGTAAGTCTTTTTAATCCCCAACCCAGCCCCCCGCGCCCGCCCCCTGCGCGCACACCCGCTCGCCGGCCAATGTTAATTTAGAAGGAGCCGGCGTCATTGCGGCCCTGGACACACCGCAACGGCGCAGGCTGTCCCGGGACATTTCTTAATGGTCCGGGACCGCGGGATTTCCTGCAAAAATCGGGACAATCCCGGGAAAATCGGGACAGTTGGGAGGCATGAGAATATGAGCTATATACTGTTCAGCGTAGTAGCCCTAATAAGGGCTCTTAATGACTCTCTTGTCTTCTGGTAGCTGGTATATATGGTGGTAAAAGCGATATTCTGAGCTTCTGGGGCCCTGCCTGACTACATAGGATATGAGCTATATACTGTTCAACATAGCAGCACTAATAAGGGATTAAGGACTCTCTTGTCTTCTGGTAGCTGGTATATATGGTGGTAAAAGCGATATTCTGAACTTCTGGGGCCCTGCCTGACTACATAGGATATGAGCTATATACTGTTCAGCGTAGTAGCCCTAATAAGGGCTCTTAATGACTCTCTTGTCTTCTGGTAGCTGGTATATATGGTGGTAAAAGCGATATTCTGAGCTTCTGGGGCCCTGCCTGACTACATAGGATATGAGCTATATACTGTTCAGCGTAGTAGCCCTAATAAGGGCTCTTAATGACTCTCTTGTCTTCTGGTAGCTGGTATATATGGTGGTAAAAGCGATATTCTGAGCTTCTGGGGCCCTGCCTGACTACATAGGATATGAGCTATATACTGTTCAACATAGCAGCACTAATAAGGGATTAAGGACTCTCTTGTCTTCTGGTAGCTGGTATATATGGTGGTAAAAGCGATATTCTGAGCTTCTGGGGCCCTGCCTGCCTACATAGGATATGAGCTATATACTGTTCAGCGTAGTAGCCCTAATAAGGGCTCTTAATGACTCTCTTGTCTTCTGGTAGCTGGTATATATGGTGGTAAAAGCGATATTCTGAGCTTCTAGGGCCCTGCCTGCCTACATAGGATATGAGCTATATACTGTTCAACATAGCAGCACTAATAAGGGATTAAGGACTCTCTTGTCTTCTGGTAGCTGGTATATATGGTGGTAAAAGCGATATTCTGAGCTTCTGGGGCCCTGCCTGCCTACATAGGATATGAGCTATATACTGTTCAGCGTAGTAGCCCTAATAAGGGCTCTTAATGACTCTCTTGTCTTCTGGTAGCTGGTATATATGGTGGTAAAAGCGATATTCTGAGCTTCTGGGGCCCTGCCTGACTACATAGGATATGAGCTATATACTGTTCAGCGTAGTAGCCCTAATAAGGGCTCTTAATGACTCTCTTGTCTTCTGGTAGCTGGTATATATGGTGGTAAAAGCGATATTCTGAGCTTCTGGGGCCCTGCCTGACTACATAGGATATGAGCCATATACTGTTCAACATAGCAGCACTAATAAGGGATTAAGGACTCTCTTGTCTTCTGGTAGCTGGTATATATGGTGGTAAAAGTGATATTCTGAGCTTCTAGGGCCCTGCCTGACTACATAGGATATGAGCTATATACTGTTCAGCGTAGTAGCCCTAATAAGGGCTCTTAATGACTCTCTTGTCTTCTGGTAGCTGGTATATATGGTGGTAAAAGCGATATTCTGAGCTTCTAGGGCCCTGCCTGCCTACATAGGATATGAGCTATATACTGTTCAACATAGCAGCACTAATAAGGGATTAAGGACTCTCTTGTCTTCTGGTAGCTGGTATATATGGTGGTAAAAGCGATATTCTGAGCTTCTGGGGCCCTGCCTGCCTACATAGGATATGAGCTATATACTGTTCAGCGTAGTAGCCCTAATAAGGGCTCTTAATGACTCTCTTGTCTTCTGGTAGCTGGTATATATGGTGGTAAAAGCGATATTCTGAGCTTCTGGGGCCCTGCCTGACTACATAGGATATGAGCTATATACTGTTCAGCGTAGTAGCCCTAATAAGGGCTCTTAATGACTCTCTTGTCTTCTGGTAGCTGGTATATATGGTGGTAAAAGTGATATTCTGAGCTTCTGGGGACCTGCCTGACTACATAAGATATGAGCTATATACTGTTCAGCGTAGTAGCCCTAATAAGGGCTCTTAATGACTCTCTTGTCTTCTGGTAGCTGGTATATATGGTGGTAAAAGCGATATTCTGAGCTTCTGGGGCCCTGCCTGACTACATAGAATATGAGCTATATACTGTTCAGCGTAGTAGCCCTAATAAGGGCTCTTAATGACTCTCTTGTCTTCTGGTAGCTGGTATATATGGTGGTAAAAGCGATATTCTGAGCTTCTAGGGCCCTGCCTGACTACATAGGATATGAGCTATATACTGTTCAACATAGCAGCACTAATAAGGGATTAAGGACTCTCTTGTCTTCTGGTAGCTGGTATATATGGTGGTAAAAGCGATATTCTGAGCTTCTGGGGCCCTGCCTGACTACATAGGATATGAGCTATATACTGTTCAGCGTAGTAGCCCTAATAAGGGCTCTTAATGACTCTCTTGTCTTCTGGTAGCTGGTATATATGGTGGTAAAAGCGATATTCTGAGCTTCTGGGGCCCTGCCTGACTACATAGGATATGAGCTATATACTGTTCAGCGTAGTAGCCCTAATAAGGGCTCTTAATGACTCTCTTGTCTTCTGGTAGCTGGTATATATGGTGGTAAAAGCGATATTCTGAGCTTCTGGGGCCCTGCCTGACTACATAGAATATGAACTATATACTGTTCAGCGTAGTAGCCCTAATAAGGGCTTTTAATGACTCTCTTGTCTTCTGGTAGCTGGTATATATGGTGGTAAAAGCGATATTCTGAGCTTCTGGGGCCCTGCCTGACTACATAGGATATGAGCTATATACTGTTCAGCGTAGTAGCCCTAATAAGGGCTCTTAATGACTCTCTTGTCTTCTGGTAGCTGGTATATATGGTGGTAAAAGAGATATTCTGAGCTTCTGGGGCCCTGCCTGACTACATAGAATATGAGCTATATACTGTTCAGCGTAGTAGCCCTAATAAGGGCTCTTAATGACTCTCTTGTCTTCTGGTAGCTGGTATATATGGTGGTAAAAGTGATATTCTGAGCTTCTGGGGCCCTGCCTGACTACATAGAATATGAGCTATATACTGTTCAGCGTAGTAGCCCTAATAAGGGCTCTTAATGACTCTCTTGTCTTCTGGTAGCTGGTATATATGGTGGTAAAAGTGATATTCTGAGCTTCTAGGGCCCTGCCTGCCTACATAGGATATGAGCTATATACTGTTCAACATAGCAGCACTAATAAGGGATTAAGGACTCTCTTGTCTTCTGGTAGCTGGTATATATGGTGGTAAAAGCGATATTCTGAGCTTCTGGGGCCCTGCCTGCCTACATAGGATATGAGCTATATACTGTTCAGCGTAGTAGCCCTAATAAGGGCTCTTAATGACTCTCTTGTCTTCTGGTAGCTGGTATATATGGTGGTAAAAGCGATATTGTGAGCTTCTGGGGCCCTGCCTGCCTACATAGGATAGGAGCTATATACTGTTCAGCGTAGTAGCCCTAATAAGGGCTCTTAATGACTCTCTTGTCTTCTGGTAGCTGGTATATATGGTGGTAAAAGCTATATTCTGAGCTTCTAGGGCCCTGCCTGCCTACATAGGATATGAGCTATATACTTTTCAACATAGCAGCACTAATAAGGGATTAAGGACTCTCTTGTCTTCTGGTAGCTGGTATATATGGTGGTAAAAGCGATATTCTGAGCTTCTGGGGCCCTGCCTGCCTACATAGGATATGAGCTATATACTGTTCAGCGTAGTAGCCCTAATAAGGGCTCTTAATGACTCTCTTGTCTTCTGGTAGCTGGTATATATGGTGGTAAAAGCGATATTCTGAGCTTCTGGGGCCCTGCCTGACTACATAGAATATGAGCTATATACTGTTCAGCGTAGTAGCCCTAATAAGGGCTCTTAATGACTCTCTTGTCTTCTGGTAGCTGGTATATATGGTGGTAAAAGCGATATTCTGAGCTTCTAGGGCCCTGCCTGACTACATAGGATATGAGCTATATACTGTTCAACATAGCAGCACTAATAAGGGATTAAGGACTCTCTTGTCTTCTGGTAGCTGGTATATATGGTGGTAAAAGCGATATTCTGAGCTTCTGGGGCCCTGCCTGACTACATAGGATATGAGCTATATACTGTTCAGCGTAGTAGCCCTAATAAGGGCTCTTAATGACTCTCTTGTCTTCTGGTAGCTGGTATATATGGTGGTAAAAGCGATATTCTGAGCTTCTGGGGCCCTGCCTGACTACATAGGATATGAGCTATATACTGTTCAGCGTAGTAGCCCTAATAAGGGCTCTTAATGACTCTCTTGTCTTCTGGTAGCTGGTATATATGGTGGTAAAAGCGATATTCTGAGCTTCTGGGGCCCTGCCTGACTACATAGAATATGAACTATATACTGTTCAGCGTAGTAGCCCTAATAAGGGCTTTTAATGACTCTCTTGTCTTCTGGTAGCTGGTATATATGGTGGTAAAAGCGATATTCTGAGCTTCTGGGGCCCTGCCTGACTACATAGGATATGAGCTATATACTGTTCAGCGTAGTAGCCCTAATAAGGGCTCTTAATGACTCTCTTGTCTTCTGGTAGCTGGTATATATGGTGGTAAAAGCGATATTCTGAGCTTCTGGGGCCCTGCCTGACTACATAGAATATGAGCTATATACTGTTCAGCGTAGTAGCCCTAATAAGGGCTCTTAATGACTCTCTTGTCTTCTGGTAGCTGGTATATATGGTGGTAAAAGTGATATTCTGAGCTTCTGGTGCCCTGCCTGACTACATAGAATATGAGCTATATACTGTTCAGCGTAGTAGCCCTAATAAGGGCTCTTAATGACTCTCTTGTCTTCTGGTAGCTGGTATATATGGTGGTAAAAGTGATATTCTGAGCTTCTAGGGCCCTTCCTGCCTACATAGGATATGAGCTATATACTGTTCAACATAGCAGCACTAATAAGGGATTAAGGACTCTCTTGTCTTCTGGTAGCTGGTATATATGGTGGTAAAAGCGATATTCTGAGCTTCTGGGGCCCTGCCTGCCTACATAGGATATGAGCTATATACTGTTCAGCGTAGTAGCCCTAATAAGGGCTCTTAATGACTCTCTTGTCTTCTGGTAGCTGGTATATATGGTGGTAAAAGCGATATTGTGAGCTTCTGGGGCCCTGCCTGCCTACATAGGATAGGAGCTATATACTGTTCAGCGTAGTAGCCCTAATAAGGGCTCTTAATGACTCTCTTGTCTTCTGGTAGCTGGTATATATGGTGGTAAAAGCTATATTCTGAGCTTCTAGGGCCCTGCCTGCCTACATAGGATATGAGCTATATACTGTTCAACATAGCAGCACTAATAAGGGATTAAGGACTCTCTTGTCTTCTGGTAGCTGGTATATATGGTGGTAAAAGCGATATTCTGAGCTTCTGGGGCCCTGCCTGCCTACATAGGATATGAGCTATATACTGTTCAGCGTAGTAGCCCTAATAAGGGCTCTTAATGACTCTCTTGTCTTCTGGTAGCTGGTATATATGGTGGTAAAAGCGATATTCTGAGCTTCTGGGGCCCTGCCTGACTACATAGAATATGAGCTATATACTGTTCAGCGTAGTAGCCCTAATAAGGGCTCTTAATGACTCTCTTGTCTTCTGGTAGCTGGTATATATGGTGGTAAAAGCGATATTCTGAGCTTCTGGGGCCCTGCCTGACTACATAGAATATGAGCTATATACTGTTCAGCGTAGTAGCCCTAATAAGGGCTCTTAAGGACTCTCTTGTCTTCTGGTAGCTGGTATATATGGTGGTAAAAGCGATATTCTGAGCTTCTGGGGCCCTGCCTGCCTACATAGGATATGAGCTATATACTGTTCAACATAGCAGCACTAATAAGGGATTAAGGACTCTCTTGTCTTCTGGTAGCTGGTATATATGGTGGTAAAAGCGATATTCTGAGCTTCTGGGGCCCTGCCTGCCTACATAGGATATGAGCTATATACTGTTCAGCGTAGTAGCCCTAATAAGGGCTCTTAATGACTCTCTTGTCTTCTGGTAGCTGGTATATATGGTGGTAAAAGCGATATTCTGAGCTTCTGGGGCCCTGCCTGACTACATAGAATATGCATACCTCCCAATTTTTGTATATGTGAAAGCGGGACAAGCCCCGCCACCGACCACGCCCCCGACCCCACCCCCACCACGCCCTGACCACACCTCCTGTCACGCCCTCCAGCAATGTCGGCTGCCTTCACCCCTGCATGGAAGCCTGCGTAAGTCTTTTTAATCCCCAACCCAGCCCCCCGCGCCCGCCCCCTGCGCGCACACCCGCTCGCCGGCCGATGTTAATTTAGAAGGAGCCAGCGTCATTGCGGCCCTGGACACACCGCAACGGCGCAGGCTGTCCGGGGACATTTCTTAATGGTCCGGGACCGCGGGATTTCCTGCAAAAATCGGGACAATCCCGGGAAAATCGGGACAGTTGGGAGGCATGAGAATATGAGCTATATACTGTTCAGCGTAGTAGCCCTAATAAGGGCTCTTAATGACTCTCTTGTCTTCTGGTAGCTGGTATATATGGTGGTAAAAGCGATATTCTGAGCTTCTGGGGCCCTGCCTGACTACATAGGATATGAGCTATATACTGTTCAGCGTAGTAGCCCTAATAAGGGCTCTTAATGACTCTCTTGTCTTCTGGTAGCTGGTATATATGGTGGTAAAAGCGATATTCTGAGCTTCTGGGGCCCTGCCTGACTACATAGGATATGAGCTATATACTGTTCAACATAGCAGCACTAATAAGGGATTAAGGACTCTCTTGTCTTCTGGTAGCTGGTATATATGGTGGTAAAAGCGATATTCTGAGCTTCTGGGGCCCTGCCTGACTACATAGGATATGAGCTATATACTGTTCAGCGTAGTAGCCCTAATAAGGGCTCTTAATGACTCTCTTGTCTTCTGGTAGCTGGTATATATGGTGGTAAAAGCGATATTCTGAGCTTCTGGGGCCCTGCCTGACTACATAGGATATGAGCTATATACTGTTCAACATAGCAGCACTAATAAGGGATTAAGGACTCTCTTGTCTTCTGGTAGCTGGTATATATGGTGGTAAAAGCGATATTCTGAGCTTCTAGGGCCCTGCCTGACTACATAGGATATGAGCTATATACTGTTCAGCATAGCAGCACTAATAAGGGCTCTTAATGACTCTCTTGTCTTCTGGTAGCTGGTATATATGGTGGTAAAAGCGATATTCTGAGCTTCTGGGGCCCTGCCTGCCTACATAGGATATGAGCTATATACTGTTCAGCGTAGTAGCCCTAATAAGGGCTCTTAACGACTCTCTTGTCTTCTGGTAGCTGGTATATATGGTGGTAAAAGCGATATTCTGAGCTTCTAGGGCCCTGCCTGCCTACATAGGATATGAGCTATATACTGTTCAACATAGCAGCACTAATAAGGGATTAAGGACTCTCTTGTCTTCTGGTAGCTGGTATATATGGTGGTAAAAGCGATATTCTGAGCTTCTGGGGCCCTGCCTGCCTACATAGGATATGAGCTATATACTGTTCAGCGTAGTAGCCCTAATAAGGGCTCTTAATGACTCTCTTGTCTTCTGGTAGCTGGTATATATGGTGGTAAAAGCGATATTCTGAGCTTCTGGGGCCCTGCCTGACTACATAGGATATGAGCTATATACTGTTCAGCGTAGTAGCCCTAATAAGGGCTCTTAATGACTCTCTTGTCTTCTGGTAGCTGGTATATATGGTGGTAAAAGCGATATTCTGAGCTTCTAGGGCCCTGCCTGACTACATAGGATATGAGCTATATACTGTTCAACATAGCAGCACTAATAAGGGATTAAGGACTCTCTTGTCTTCTGGTAGCTGGTATATATGGTGGTAAAAGCGATATTCTGAGCTTCTGGGGCCCTGCCTGCCTACATAGGATATGAGCTATATACTGTTCAGCGTAGTAGCCCTAATAAGGGCTCTTAATGACTCTCTTGTCTTCTGGTAGCTGGTATATATGGTGGTAAAAGCGATATTCTGAGCTTCTGGGGCCCTGCCTGACTACATAGAATATGAGCAATATACTGTTCAGCGTAGTAGCCCTAATAAGGGCTCTTAATGACTCTCTTGTCTTCTGGTAGCTGGTATATATGGTGGTAAAAGCGATATTCTGAGCTTCTGGGGCCCTGCCTGCCTACATAGGATATGAGCTATATACTGTTCAGCGTAGTAGCCCTAATAAGGGCTCTTAATGACTCTCTTGTCTTCTGGTAGCTGGTATATATGGTGGTAAAAGTGATATTCTGAGCTTCTAGGGCCCTGCCTGCCTACATAGGATATGAGCTATATACTGTTCAACATAGCAGCACTAATAAGGGATTAAGGACTCTCTTGTCTTCTGGTAGCTGGTATATATGGTGGTAAAAGCGATATTCTGAGCTTCTGGGGCCCTGCCTGCCTACATAGGATATGAGCTATATACTGTTCAGCGTAGTAGCCCTAATAAGGGCTCTTAATGACTCTCTTGTCTTCTGGTAGCTGGTATATATGGTGGTAAAAGCGATATTCTGAGCTTCTGGGGCCCTGCCTGACTACATAGGATATGAGCTATATACTGTTCAGCGTAGTAGCCCTAATAAGGGCTCTTAATGACTCTCTTGTCTTCTGGTAGCTGGTATATATGGTGGTAAAAGCGATATTCTGAGCTTCTAGGGCCCTGCCTGACTACATAGGATATGAGCTATATACTGTTCAACATAGCAGCACTAATAAGGGATTAAGGACTCTCTTGTCTTCTGGTAGCTGGTATATATGGTGGTAAAAGCGATATTCTGAGCTTCTGGGGCCCTGCCTGCCTACATAGGATATGAGCTATATACTGTTCAGCGTAGTAGCCCTAATAAGGGCTCTTAATGACTCTCTTGTCTTCTGGTAGCTGGTATATATGGTGGTAAAAGCGATATTCTGAGCTTCTGGGGCCCTGCCTGACTACATAGAATATGAGCAATATACTGTTCAGCGTAGTAGCCCTAATAAGGGCTCTTAATGACTCTCTTGTCTTCTGGTAGCTGGTATATATGGTGGTAAAAGCGATATTCTGAGCTTCTGGGGCCCTGCCTGACTACATAGGATATGAGCTATATACTGTTCAACATAGCAGCACTAATAAGGGATTAAGGACTCTCTTGTCTTCTGGTAGCTGGTATATATGGTGGTAAAAGCGATATTCTGAGCTTCTGGGGCCCTGCCTGACTACATAGAATATGAGCTATATACTGTTCAGCGTAGTAGCCCTAATAAGGGCTCTTAATGACTCTCTTGTCTTCTGGTAGCTGGTATATATGGTGGTAAAAGCGATATTCTGAGCTTCTGGGGCCCTGCCTGCCTACATAGGATATGAGCTATATACTGTTCAACATAGCAGCACTAATAAGGGCTCTTAATGACTCTCTTGTCTTCTGGTAGCTGGTATAGATGGTGGTAAATGCGATATTCCGAGCTTCTGGGGCCCTGCCAGCGACAGCCTGTCTTTCCCTGCTATGAGCGTCTATCCCTCACTAAGTTCAAGCTGCTAATGCTGACGAAGAGGAAGTGCTGAGTTTTGTATATTCGAGGTCACATGGTTTTTCCAGCCAATGCGTGTAGACGCCGTTCTCGCGATGCCAGCGTCCTCCCAGGACCTGTCCCACCCCCCCTGCATGGTGATTGGTGGTAAAAACGCGCCAGGGAAGGTGGGAGGGGAAACGAATTGTGAGTGCGCCATCGCCGCTGTACTCGATCGAAATCGAGTATGACGAACAGCGTAGTATTCGATCGAATACCGGCTCGGTCGAATACTACTCGCTCATCTCTAGTGAATACCGCACACTGCCTGTAATGGGGGATACTGCCATGCTGCCTGTAATAGGGGGATTCTGCACGCTAACTGTAATAGGGGGAAACTGCCACACTGCATGAAAGGGAGGATTATTGCACACTGCCTGTAAGGGAGGGATACTGCATACTGCCTCTAACTGGGGAATTCTGCCCACTGCCTGTAATAGAGGATGCCACACACTGCATGTAATGGGGGAATGTTGAACAATTCTTGTAATGGGGGGATGTTGCACAATTCCTGTAATGGGGGGAATCCGCACATTGCCTGTAGTAGGAGATTTCGCACACTGTCTGTAATGGGGGGGGGGGGGGGGTTCTGCACACAGCCTGTAATGAAGGGGGATTCTGCACATTGCTTGTAATCGGGGTATTCCACACACTGCCTGTAATGTGGAGATTCTGCCACTTCCAGTTTCACCCTTGCCTAACCCCCTGGTTCTATGGTTTACCTGCTGCCTTTGCTTCTGTTTTCCATTTTCACCACCTAGCAACTGCATTTCTGGTTCCTCTGCTGCCCCAGGGCTCCTGCCCCCCCCCCCCCCTCCTCTGACAGTCTGTCTATTATTGGGCTTTGGGGGTAGGGCACACTGCATGGAGAGGGCCCCAGTCTAGTGTCACACCACTGCCTGTCTCTGTTGCCCGGTACCCTTGTCTCTTATTTCTCTACTGCTCAGATGCCTGGGTTTCCCGTTCTCCTGCTAACTCACAGCCTTGGTCTCCAATTCCACTGCTGCTTCTTCTGATTTTGATAGTCTCCACTTCATCACCTGGGTCTCCAGTTCCCTTGGCACCTCTACTTCTGCTGCTGCCAGTCTGGGTCTCGGCTGGCAATTTCTGTTGGCTCGGCTGGAGATTTCTGTTGGCCATCAACTGTGTCTCTGGTTTCTCCTCTACCTTCCGGCTCCTGGGTCCCTGCTTGACCTGTCGTAGTTTCTGCTGCTTGTCTCTGTGGCCTGCCATTTGGTCTCTGGTTTCTCCATTGCCCACAGCCTTGGTCTATGGTCCCCGCTGCCTCCAGACTCCTGGGTCTTTACTTCTTCTGCTACCTCGGTGCTGCCTCCTGTCTCTAGTTCCTCTGCTGTCTCTGCTGCTTCTACCAATTTCCACTGCCTGTTGACTGGGTCCATAATTCCTCCACTGCCTCCAGGCTTCTGGGCTCTTGGTTTCCTTGTTTCACTGCTGCTGCTACCGCCTGTCTGTATTGCCCGCCACCTTTGTCTCTCATTTCTCCAGGGCTCAGCATCTGCCCCTGGTCTTCATACCCACAACCTGGGTCTACAGTTACACTGTCGCCTGTGTCTCCAGTTCTCCTGCTGCCTCAAAACCTTGGTCTCCAAATCCAGTGCTGCCTTTGCTGCTGTCGGCCTCCACTGCCTCACCACCAGGGTCTTCTGCTGCCTCCAATTTCTGCTGGTCATCAACTTGGATCTCTTGTTCCTTTGTTGCCTCCAGGTTACTGGGTTCCAGGTTTCTCCATTGCCAGTCTCTACTGGCCACCATTAGCTCTCTGGATTCTCCACTGCTGCAGCCGCCACCGGTCTACAGTTTCTCTGTTGCCCCAAACTCCTGGGTCTCCAAGCTTCCTGTGGCTTAGCTTCTCCTGTCAGTCTTTGCTTTCTCTGCTGCTTCAGGGTCTCCAGTTCTTCTGCTGCCTCCAATTTCTGCTGCCCATCAATTTAGATCTCTTGTTCCTTTGCTGCCTCCAGGTTACTGTGTCCCAGGTTTCTCCATTGCCAGTCTCTATTGCCTACCATTGGCTCACTGGATTCTCCACTGCTGCAGCTGCTGCCCCCAGCCTCCTCTGCCCACAGCCTGGGTCTACGGTTTCTCTGCTGCCACAACCCTATTGGGTCTCCAGTTTCCCTGCGGCCTCAGCTTCTCCAGTTAGTCTCTGGATCCTCTGCTGCTTTCTTTGCTGTTGTCTGTCTTCATTTCCTGGGTCTGGGAGGAGCTGGGCCTCCAGTTCTCCTGCTGCCTCAAAGCCTCGGTCTCCAAATCCAGTGCTGCATTTGCTGCTGTCAGCCTCCACTGCCTCACCACCAGGGTCTCCAGATCTTCTGCTGCCTCCAATTTCTGCTGCCCATCAACTTAGGTCTCTTGTTCCTTTGCTGCCTCCAGGTTACTGGGTTCCAGGTTTCTCCATTGCCAGTCTCTACTGGCCCCCATTGGCTCACTGGATTCTCCACTGCTGCAGCCGCCACCACCAGCCTCCTCTTCCCACAGCCTGGATCTACAGTTTCTCGGCTGCCCCAAACTCCTGGGTATCCAAGCTTCCTGTGGCTTAGCTTCTCCTGTCAGTCTTTGCTTTCTCTGCTGCTTCAGGGTCTCCAGTTCTTCTGCTGCCTCCAATTTCTGCTGCCCATCAACTTAGATCTCTTGTTCCTTTGCTGCCTCCAGGTTACTGGGTCCCAGGTTTCTCCATTGCCAGTCTCTATTGCCCACCATTGGCTCGCTGGATTCTCCACTGCTGCACCAGGGTCTCGAGTTCTTCTGCTGCCTCCAATTTCTGCTGCCCATCAACTTAGGTCTCTTGTTCCTTTGCTGCCTCCAGGTTGCTGGGACCCAGGTTTCTCCATTGCCAATCTCTATTGCCCACCATTGGCTCACTGGATATTCCACTGCGGCAACTGCCGCCCCCGGCCTCCTCTTCCCACGGCCTGGATCTACGGTTTCTCTGCTGCCCCAACCTCTTGGGTCTTCAGTCTTTCTGCGGCGTCAACTTCTCCCACAGTCTCTGGTTCCTCTGCTGCTTCCTTTGCTGCTATATGTCTTCATTTACTGGATCTGAGAGGATCTGGGTCTCTAGTTCTCCTGCTGCCTCAAAGCCTCGGTCTCCAAATCCAGTGCTGCCTTTGCTGCTGTTGACGGTCTCCACTGCCTCACCACCAGGGTCTTCTGCTGCCTCCAATTTCTGATGCCCAGCAACTTGGAGCTCTTGTTCTTCCAGGTTGCTGGGTCCCAAGTTTCTCCATTGCCAGTCTTTATTGCCCACCATTGGCTCACTGGATCCTCCACTGCTGCAGCTGCCGACCCCGGCTTCCTCTGCCCACAGCCCTGGTCTATGGTTTCTCTGCTGCCCCAACCTATTGGATCTCCAGTCTTCCTGCAGCCTCAGCTTCTCCTGCCAGTCTCTGGTTCCTCTGCTGCTTCAGGGTCTCCAGTTCTTCTACTGCCTCCAATTTCCGCTGCCCATCAACTTGGGTCTCTTATTCCTTTGCTGCCTCCAGGTTGCTTGGTCCCAGGTTTCTTCATTGCCAGTCTCTATTGTCCACCATTGGCTCAATGGATTCTCCACTGCTGCAGCTGCCGCCCCGGCCTCCTCTGCCCACGGCCTGGGTCTACGGTTTCTCTGCTGCCCCAACCTCTTGGGTCTCCAGCCTTCCTACGGCCTCAGCTTCTCCTGCCAGTCTCTGGTTCCTCTGCTGCTATCTGTCTTCATTACCTGGGTCTGGGAGGAGCTGTGTCTCCAGTTCCTCCCCTGCTGTAGCTGGTCTCTTCTCCATGCCACTAAGTTCCAAGAAGAGCATACAGAGGCAGGAAACTCTTGGCAGTGTGTAATAATGAGCACTGAACACTAGAGGGAGCACACTGCGCATAATACGTTCCCACTGCTGAGTATTTTATAGGAGTTCCCTTCCTCTAACGTTCAGTCTCTTCTATGATCCCTGTTGCCATAGTGCACACTGACCTCTAAATGGCGTGCATACTGCCACCATGAGCTCCTTCTGCTTAGTGTGTTGTAAGCAATGTGCTCCCTCTTGTGGTCAGTGTGTGCTGCTACACCTACAGTCATAATGACCACTAGAAGGAGTACTCCGTGCCATCACAGCTCCAGCTCATTATGTTGCAGGGTTGTCCTCTAATGTTCAGCTGTGGTATTACGCCCTGATTCATTAAAGTGGACCAAAACCCAAAATCTATAAGATTACTAGGCCGATCGATTCTCCCCCCCGAGCATCCAAAATCAGGATGCCCCGCTGTGTGAAACCCCCCAGGTTCACTTACTTTGCTTCCCGGTCCAACGGCACATGCACGAGACACAGCCGCATCCCCGCTATCCCTCTAGCAGGGCGCGTGCCCGCGGTAGGCATTTGTGAATGGCAGGCGCGGGCATGGTCCCCGTTTCATGGAAGCGGGGCATGCGGCCGTCAGTGCACTTGGAGCCGATGGCCTTAGGCAACGTGACGTCAGTGGCTCCGAGCGAGCTGATTGGGTGAGCGGCCGCGCATGCGCCGTAGGACCGGGAAGAGGTGAGTTGCACTCGGCGATCTGGCGGGTTTCACACCGCGGGGCAGCAGGGGGGGGGGGGGGGCAAGGACCAAAACCCAGGATAGTCAAAAACTTGGGTTTTAGTCCACTTTAAGAGCTCATCCAGCTTGTAGGAGTGTGATTGGATATTTGAATCCATTGGTTTAGAAGGTGTTCAATGATATCAGGGCCGGATTAAGTGTGGTGGGGGCCCCTGGGCACAAAATCTGGTGGAGGCCCCAGATACAGTATAAAATAATAGTCCAGCCAAGTAACTGATTGGTGGTTGTCTGGCACCCGCCTACTTACTGGAACATCAGATGGAGCCCCTTGTGCCCCCCTTGTGCGGGTGCGTGCTGCTCGGGAACTCCTGCTTTGCCATTCGGGCCGGGGGATTTGTAGTCCCGGCTGGTCCAGCAGAAAACAGTTCCCTGCATTGAGCTGCCAGCGGCTGTGCTTGGTGGCTTATGTGCAGTGACAGCTCTGCACCCATCACTGTAGCGTTGCTGGCGGCGGCTTTGCTGCTCTAGACTCTCCGTCCTGCCCTGTGGTGGCTTTGGCTGCCCAGACGCGGAGGGGCCTCACTGCCGCCGATAGCTTTGTTGCAGGCTCCACGGCCCATTAGACCAAAGACTGAAAAGCCTCCTGGACCAGACCATAACCCAAAGGTTGGTGGAGACCCCTATTGCAGGGCAAGTGGTGGAGGCCCCAGGGCGCGCCCATGCGTCCCCTTATAATCCGGCCCTTAGCGCTATGATAGCTCACAAGTGAGATTTCGTAAGTAATGGCGAATGCTCATGAGCTGATTTGCAGGTTTTCCAATGATTTTTTTCTGCTGAGGTCGGCATTTTTCTTCAGGCAGGAGCTGAAATACGTCGCTGTGAAGGGGGCGCGCAGGACAAACACGGCTTGATGGGCATAAATTGTAGTTTATGTTGCTATAAATGAAATGCTTAATGGCGGCTTTGGAGCTGCAGCGGTCCCGGCTCTGATCTCTGTTTGCAGGACGGAGTGGCCTCCTGGGAGGACCCTTCAAGCTGCTTGGTGGAGCGATTGTAATTCTCCGGACTGGCTGTCAGCGCCGTTCATTTCTCCAACAGACAGATCTATTCTCCGTGGCAAACATGGCGTCCAGGTGGGGGACTGGAAATGACAGCAGGGCAGGGAATCATTAAGGTAATGTCATCCAATAGAATTTAAAAGATTGCCATAAAATTAAAGACCCCCCACATTGCACACAGCAGACCTACTGACGGGCACGTGCAGAAGGAGCAACGGTAAACCTCCTGCTTAGTTTGCATTATGTGTGCTCCCTCTAGTGTTCAGTGTGTGCTATTACACTTGTTGCAATACTGAACAAAAACTGTAGAGGGAGCACTGGCAACATAATGGGCTCCTCCTCCCTGAGCAACAGTAAACCTCCTGCTTAGTTTGCTTTATGTGTGCTCTCTCTAGTGTTCAGTGTGTGCCATTACACCTGCTGCAATACTGAACATAAACACTAGAGGGAGCACTGGTAACATAATGGGCTCCTCCTGCTTAGTTTGCTTTAGATGTGCTGCTACAATACTGAACATAAACACTAGAGGGAGCACACTGTAACAACATGGGCTCCTGCTTCTTATTTTATTTTAGGCATGCTCCCTCTAGTGTTCATTGTGTGTCATTACACCTGCTGCAATACTAAACAAAAACACTAGAGGGTGCACCGGCAACATAATGGGCTCATTCTGCTTAGTTTACTTTAGGCGTGCTCCCTCTAGTGTTCATTGTGTGCCATTATAACTGATGCCATAATGATCAAAACACTAGAGGGAAGCACATTGTAACAACATGGTCTCCTTCTGCTTATTTTATTTTAGGTGTGTTTCCTCTAGTGCTCAGTGTGTGTCATTACACCTGCTGCAATACTGAACAAAAACACTAGAGGGAGCACTGGTAACATCATGGGCTCATCCTGCTTAGTTTTTAGGTGTGCTCCCTCTAGTGTTCAGTGTGTGTCATTACACCTGCTGCAATATTAAACAAAAACACTAGAGGGAGCAAACTGTAACATCATGGGCCCCTCCTGCTTAGTTTGCTTTACTTGTGCTGCTACAATACTGAACATAAACACTAGAGGGAGCACACTGTAATAACATGGTCTCCTTCTGCTTATTTTATTTTAGGTGTGCTCCCTCTAGTGCTCAGTGTGTGTCATTACACCTGCTGCAATATTAAACAAAAACACTAGAGGGAGCAAACTGTAACATCATGGGCTCATCCTGCTTAGTTTGCTTTACGTGTGCTGCTACAATACTGAACATAAACACTAGAGGGAGCACACTGTAACAACATGGGCTCGTCCTGCTTCGTTTGTTTTAGGTGTGCTCCCTCTAGTGTTTATTGTGTGTCATTACACCTGCTGCAAATATGAACAAAAACACTAGAGGGAGCACTGGTAACATATTGGGCTCCTCCAGTTTAGTTTTCTTTAGGTTGTTTACTTTAATTTCGTTTAGTTTGTTTTGCACATCCTGCCTAGCTCGCTTTAGATGTGCTCCCTCTAGTGTTCAGTGTGTGTCATTACACCTCCTGCAATACTGAACAAAAACACAAATTCACCCTGAATAAAAGCCTATCTTATATGTTTCCCCCCCTATACATACAGATTGCCCACATTAATCCGGACCTTCACCCTGAATAGTGGCCTATCTTGTATGTTTCCCCCACCCTGTACATACAGATTGCCCACATTAATCCGGACCTTCACCCTGAATAAGAGCCTATCTTATATGTTTCCCACACCCTGTACATACAGATTGCCCACATTAATCCGGACCTTCGCCCTGAATAAGAGCCTATCTTATATGTTTCCCACACCCTGTACATACAGATTGCCCACATTAATCCGGACCTTCACCCTGAATAAGAGCCTATCTTATATGTTTCCCCCACCCTGTACATACAGATTGCCCACATTAATCCGGACCTTCACCCTGAATAAGAGTCTATCTTATATGTTTCCCACACCCTGTACATACAGATTGCCCACATTAATCCGGACCTTCACCCTGAATAAGAGCCTATCTTATATGTTTCCCACACCCTGTACATACAGATTGCCCACATTAATCCGGACCTTCACCCTGAATAAGAGCCTATCTTATATGTTTCCCCCACCCTGTACATACAGATTGCCCACATTAATCCGGACCTTCACCCTGAATAAGAGTCTATCTTATATGTTTCCCACACCCTGTACATACAGATTGCTCACATTAAAAAGCATCCTAACTGCATGTACTGCATGTTATGAGCCTTTAAACATCCAAGATGGAGGCTCATGGAACATCAGGCAGCCTGCAAACAGGAAGTGTCTTCTGACTGTGCTGCTCTGCATTCTGGGAATGCTGGTCCTTTCCCTGACCCCAGCTCTGCTCTGTCTGAGCAAAGTACAGCTATAACCCCGCCCCCTGCTCTCGTTGGCTCAGTTAGTGTGATGCTTCTTAGTCAAGATGGCGGCGCCCGTATCCTAAAGTCCTGAACAGAGTTGCAGCCCAGTGGGGGAAAGAATAATAAGCAAGTCACTAAAAACTTAAAATATATTAATTTTAGATGCTTGGGAATCATTTTATAAGGGTTTGGGCTTTTCACTAAATCATGGTGAAGGTCCGGTTTAAGACAACTGAAAATATCCAATATGTCTAAGAGGAGTAAAGGGGGTGGAAGCAACTCCATCCCTCCTATTTATACGAGATTGTTACTTCATACAAGATAATTGGTATTATTTCACCCTCATCATACAAAATGTTTATTATTATATATCCTCTTATCATACAAAATTATTATTGTTATAATTCAGGGCCCTTATTTATGAAGGAATAGCGCCAGGTAGCGACTGGTGAGCGGCCGGTAATGACGGGCCCCGCCACGAGAACGCCGGCTCCCCACCACAATCACACATTTATCAAGCCGATCCTGCTTAGCCACTGAGATAGCGCCATATAGCCACTCATTCATCATTATTCCAGCCTCAGCCCACAGCGCCAGCGTCCGACCTTGAACAGCGACAGGTATGACCTCTCGCTACCTGGCGCTCTCCAATGCATTTCAATGGAACAATCTTTAAATATTCATAATTCATTGTTTTTTTTTTTGTTTTGTTTTTTTTTTTAAATGTGAAAAATTCTGTTACCACTTCTGCCATGTTAGATAATTTTTTTAAGGGAAAAAAAAAAATTTACAGAATTGATATTACAGGTCTGATATTAATGTATTCATATTACTAAATTATTTAAAATTATTATTTTTTTTTTTGTTTCCAAAAATATGGTTGTTTGGGGGTTAAAAAACTACTTTTAACCCATCGCCGCCAGCGCTCTGGGGTTTAAACATGCATTTCACAGCGCGATAATTTTTTGAGCTTGATTTTTTGATGAATATGGTGGGAGCTGGTCGCTCTGACCAGTCGCTATCATGCGCACCCATACAGCGCGGAACCTGTCATATAGCGACTCATCACCTTGTATTCAACATTACTGCACACTGACTGAGTCGCTGTCAACTACCGAACAACGGCCAAGCACAGCGACTACTAGCGGGCGCTGTGAAAATACCGCTACAGTCGCTCAACTGTTGCTACCTGCCGCTATTAATGAATCAGCCTCCCCGAATCTGACATCACATATACACAATAGACATCGGGGGGCGCCAGAGGTCCTTCTTAACCATTTAAGGTAATGTAAATATATAACTATCCTGATATCACAGCTGGTAAGTGCATTTATAACCCTCACATATAAAGTAGCAATCCTAAATACATATACTAAAACAATTCATATGCTAATACAGAATGTGCAAGCAGTATATATAACATGTGCAAAATATACAATTAATAAAGGAAAAAAGCAGCTAAACCAATATCAAAGGAACAAAAGGAGCAGTCAGGATTGGTAAGAAGAGGCATATAACAAATGCAAATACATACAAACCAACTGGGCCTCCCCCCCGTAAAGATGCCCACCAACGCGTGTCGCAGCGCCTGCCCGCTGCTTCCTCAGGGCAACTATACCAAATAAATAAAAAAAAATAAAATAACAGTAAACCCTGTTTAAAGAGAAGAAAGGTAACGTTTATTGAAATGTATGGCAGAGCGACAGGTAGCGACAGGTAATAGCAGACGCTCTGGAAGCGAGAGCGCCGACGGTATGCGCTGAGCCGTCTGTGATGATGAATCGGACGCTACATGGCGCTGTTAACCGGAATCGCTTTGATAAATGTGAGCGTACAGCGCCCGGCATTCACCAGACGCTTCCTGCCACTACAAAGCGCTACCTGGCGCTATCCATTCATGAATAAGGCCCTAAGCCCATCTCAGTCTTTCCATGCACAGAGCGCAGAGTTGTATATTTCATACTCGCGGAGTCGCAGGAGTCGCAGCCCGCGCCGCAGAAGGTTAATGGACATTTATTCTGTGCAGCACACAGCAGGAAATACCAGACTGTGCAGAAATCTGCAGTGACCGCATGTGATTGGTCCTGACACGTGGAGAACATTCCGTCCAACAAATATTGTCTCCAAAGCAAATGTGTGACGTCAATGCTGCTGGAGGATGTGACTGCGACGCTGGATCTGTAATCAACGCGTGAAATTGGGCGGATGATGCGCGCTTCGCCGTGTGATGCTCCGCTATGGAGACACAAAGGAACCATCATCACCTGCAAGGTTCCTGGCCCCCGACAGCTGACACCTCCTCGTCCTTTATTTTGTTCTTCATTTTTGTCATTCGTTCTTTTCTGTTTTGTCATCCCTTCTTTTCTTTCTCTTTCTTTCATATTCTTTCTCTCTTTCTTTCTTTTCTCTCATCCTTTATTTTTTCCTTCTTTTTTGTCATTCGTTCTTTTCTGTTTTGTCATCCCTTCTTTTCTTTCTCTCTTTCTTTCTTTTCTCTCATCCTTTATTTTTTCCTTCTTTTTTGTCATTCTTTCTTTTCTGTTTTGTCATCCCTTCTTTTCTTTCTCTTTCTTTCATATTCTTTCTCTCTTTCTTTCTTTTCTCTCATCCTTTATTTTTTCCTTCTTTTTTGTCATTCGTTCTTTTCTGTTTTGTCATCCCTTCTTTTCTTTCTCTTTCTTTCTTTTCTCTCATCCTTTATTTTTTCCTTCTTTTTTGTCATTCGTTCTTTTCTGTTTTGTCATCCCTTCTTTTCTTTCTCTCTTTCTTTCTTTTCTCTCATCCTTTATTTTTTCCTTCTTTTTTGTCATTCGTTCTTTTCTGTTTTGTCATCCCTTCTTTTCTTTCTCTTTCTTTCTTTTCTCTCATCCTTTATTTTTTCCTTCTTTTTTGTCATTCGTTCTTTTCTGTTTTGTCATCCCTTCTTTTCTTTCTCTTTCTTTCATATTCTTTCTCTCTTTCTTTCTTTTCTCTCATCCTTTATTTTTTCCTTCTTTTTTGTCATTCGTTCTTTTCTGTTTTGTCATCCCTTCTTTTCTTTCTCTCTTTCTTTCATTTCTCTCATCCTTTATTTTTTCCTTCTTTTTTTGTCATTCGTTATTTCTGTTTTGTCATCCCTTCTTTTCTTTCTCTCTTGCTTTCGTTTCTCTCATCCTTTATTTTTTCCTTCTTTTTTTGTCATTCGTTATTTCTGCTTTGTCATCCCTTCTTTTCTTTCTCTTTCTTTATTTTCTCTCATCCTTTATTTTTTCCTTCTTTTTTGTCATTCGCTCTTTTCTGTTTTGTCATCCCTTCTTTTCTTTCTCTCTTTCTTTCGTTTCTCTCATCCTTTATTTTTTCCTTCTTTTTTTGTCATTCGTTATTTCTGTTTTGTCATCCCTTCTTTTCTTTCTCTCTTTCTTTCTTTTCTCTCATCCTTTATTTTTTTCCTTTTTTTTGTCAATCGTTCTTTTCTGTTTTGTCATCCCTTCTTTTCTTTCTCTTTCTTTCATACTCTCTCTCTTTCTTTCTTTTCTCTCATCCTTTATTTTTTCCTTCTTTTTTGTCATTCATTCTTTTCTGTTTTGTCATCCCTTCTTTTCTTTCTCTTTCCATCATATTCTTTCTTTTTTGTCATCCCTTCTTTCTTTCTTTTTTGTCATCTCTTTCTTTCTTTCTAATCCTTTCTTCCATTCGTTTTTTCTTTCTTTTTTCATCCTTTCTTTTTTTCTTTTTTTTTGTCATTCCTTCTTTTCTTTCTAATTTGTCATCCCTTTCTTTTTTTCTTTCTTTCTTTCTCATCCTTTTATTTCTTTATTTTTGTCATGCCTTCTTTTCTTTCTCTTTCTTTCTCTCTTTGTCATCCCTTTCACTTTTTTTTTTCTTTCTTTCCGTCCTTTATTTTTTTCCTTCATTTGTGTCATTCTTTCCTTTCTTTCTATGCTGTCATCCCTTCTTTTCTTTCTCATTCTTTCTTTCTTTTTCTCTTTGTCGTCCCTTTCTTTCTTTTCTTCTCATCCTTTTTTTTCTATCTTTTTTGCCATTCCTTCTTTTCTTTCTATTTTGTCATCCCTTCTTTTCTTTCTATTTTGTCGTTCCCTTCTATTCTCTTTCTTTCTGTCATCCCTGCCTTTCTGTGTTATTCCTTTTGTTCTTTTATTTTTCGCTTTTTTACCTTCTTTCTGACATTCCTTCTTTTCTTTCTCGCTTTTTCAATCTTTCTTTTTGTTACTCCTTTCTTTCTTTCTTTCTTTCTTTTCGTTTGTTACATTCATGCCTTTTTTTTAGCTTTCTTCCCTTGTCAGGCACGGCAGCTGCGCCATGATGGGGGGGGGGGACTGAAACCTTGAGCTTCCTAGGAGAAAAGTTTTGCACTTTGACTGGAAAATTTACCTTAAAGCGGACCAAGACCCAGGATTTTAATTATCCTGGGTTTTGGTTTTTGCCCCCCCCCCCCCGGCAAAACCCACCCTGGAGTCTATGACTCCAGGGCAGGCATACTCGTTCCCCCTGGGGCATCCCGATCGGGGTTGCCTGAACAAACTCACCTCTACCTAGGCTTTCTGACACCCGGGGTAAACATTCAAAATGGCACCCCCACCCAGGCCCCCCTTTGGCACCCCCCACCCAGGCCCCCCTTTGGCACCCCCCACCCAGGCCTTCCTTTGGCACCCCCACCCAGGCCCTCCTTTGGCACCCCCACCCAGGTCCCCCCTTTGGCACCCCCACCCAGGCCCCCCTTTGGCACCCCCACCCAGGTCCCCCCTTTGGCACCCCCACCCAGGCCCCCCTTTGGCACCCCCACCCAGGCCCTCCTTTGGCACCCCCACCCAGGTCCCCCCTTTGGCACCCCCACCCAGGCCCCCCTTTGGCACCCCCACCCAGGCCCCCCTTTGGCACCCCCACCCAGGTCCCCCCTTTGGCACCCCCACCCAGGCCCCCCTTTGGCACCCCCACCCAGGCCCCCCTTTGGCACCCCCACCCAGGCCCTCCTTTGGCACCCCCACCCAGGCCCCCCTTTGGCAACTCCACCCAGGTCCCCCCTTTGGCACCCCCACCCAGGCCCCCCTTTGGCAACTCCACCCAGGTCCCCCCTTTGGCACCCCCACCCAGGCCCTCCTTTGGCACCCCCACCCAAGCTCCCCTTTGGCACCCCCCACCCAGGCCCCACTTTGGCACCCCCACCCAGACCCCCCTTTGGCACCCCCACCCAGGCCCCACTTTGGCACCCCCACCCAGGCCCCCCTTTGGCACCCCCACCCAGGCCCCACTTTGGCACCCCCACCCAGACCCCCCTTTGGCACCCCCACCCAGGCCCCACTTTGGCACCCCCACCCAGACCCCCCTTTGGCACTAAGAAACCAAATGCAAACCAATGAGTTTATCCAACGTGACCAATACAAAGTGTTGTGTGTGGTGTGATCGGACCTCACCTGCCAGAAATAAGCCCATACATAGGTAGGTAGGTTAGATACAGGGTCGGCGTCAGCACCCGGCAAGGCAGGACAGCTCCCGGGGGCCCCCACCCTCTAGGGGGGCCCACTGACAGGTCCGGATTAATGTGGGCAATCTGTATGTACAGGGTGTGGGAAACATATATGATAGGCTCTTATTCAGGGTGAAGGTCCGGATTAATGTGAGCAATCTGTATGTACAAGGTGGGGGGAAACATATAAGATAGACTCTTATTCAGGGAGAAGATCCGGATTAATGTGAGCAATCTGTATGTACAAGGTAGGGGAAACATATAAGATATGCTCTTATTCAGGGAGAAGGTCCGGATTAATGTGGGCAATCTGTATGTACAGGGGGAAACATATAAGATAGGCTCTTATTCAGGGAGAAGGTCCGGATTAATGTGAGCAATCTGTATGTACAGGGTGTGGGAAACATATAAGATAGGCTCTTATTCAGGGAGAAGGTCCGGATTAATGTGGGCAATCTGTATGTACAGGGGGGGAAACATATAAGATAGGCTCTTATTCAGGGAGAAGGTCCGGATTAATGTGGGCAATCTGTATGTACAGGGTGGTGGAAACATATAAGATAGGCTCTTATTCAGGGTGAAGGTCCGGATTAATGTGAGCAATCTGTATGTACAGGGTGTGGGAAACATATAAGATAGGCTCTTATTCAGGGAGAAGGTCCGGAATAATGTGAGCAATCTGTATGTACAGGGTGGTGGAAACATATAAGATAGGCTCTTATTCAGGGTGAGGGTCCGGATTAATGTGAGCAATCTGTATGTACAGGGTGTGGGAAACATATAATATAAACTCTTATTCAGGGTGAAGGTCCGGATTAATGTGGGCAATCTGTATGTACAGGGGGGGAAACATATAAGATAGGCTCTTATTCAGGGAGAAGGTCCGGATTAATGTGGGCAATCTGTATGTACAGGGGGGGAAACATATAAGATAGGCTCTTATTCAGGGAGAAGGTCCGGATTAATGTGAGCAATCTGTATGTACAGGGTGTGGGAAACATATAAGATAGGCTCTTATTCAGGGAGAAGGTCCGGATTAATGTGGGCAATCTGTATGTACAGGGGGGGAAACATATAAGATAGGCTCTTATTCAGGGAGAAGGTCCGGATTAATGTGGGCAATCTGTATGTACAGGGTGGTGGAAACATATAAGATAGGCTCTTATTCAGGGTGAAGGTCCGGATTAATGTGGGCAATCTGTATGTACAGGGGGGGAAACGTATAAGATAGGCTCTTATTCAGGGAGAAGGTCCGGATTAATGTGCCTAAGGCACCATGAATACCAAATACAGCCTTGTCCCCAAGACTTATAATGTTCCTCTTTAACCCTTTCTTCTCTATACTGATTCCATGGCGCGGTATTAGCCGTTCTGATTTGCATACATCTTTTTTCTTTTATTTCTAGTTCTTTTGTCGCAGAAGAAGAATTAAAAAAAAAAAGTATCGATCATTTATTCCACTCTACCAATTTCACTTCAGTTAATTAAACTCGATGTGAAGCAGCCGAGACAATGGCAGTTCACGAGCTGCGGCCTGACAAGCGAACGCCAGCGCTAATTGTTCTTTTATGATGTGTGAAGACAATGCAGACCCCGGGCGCTCGAATTCTCCCGAAAAACAGGGCGAGGAAGGCGAATAAAGGGACATCGAAATAAAAAGTGACCTGAAATGGGGGCACCTGGGACTCAGCTGATCCTATACCCAGGGCTGTATGTGCCACCAGGCAAACATGGAGGCCGATTCACCACTAGCGCCAGGTATCAGCAGATAAGCACCTGTATAGCGGCGCTCAGAGCGACCGCTAATAGACGCTGTAAGCGGGTATCGGGCGCTGTAACAGCCTGATGAAGTGGGTGACGTGCCCATGGAACGCGTGGCTCCTGGTGCAATAGGCGGTGGGGAGACTTCACACATGTCATTTTCATGATACCTTGACTTTATTTCTTGTGATGTTTTTTGTGATAGATTTGTGATATTATTATTTGATTGGTATTGTGATATATATCAGTGGTTCCCCTTTGGGATGCCTAATAATATATACAGGTGATTATATTTTCATTGGTGAATAGAGCAGATTGATATGTTTATGAGTTGTTATGGTTGGGAATATTAATTCTTAATTGATTGTTTGACTAGTAGCACTTGCACTTTATAAATATATAGATTTTATAGTGATCCGGATCGTAGGCAGGATTTGCACATGTTTAGCACTTTATAAATATATAGATTTTATAGTGATCCGGATCGTAGGCAGGATTTGCACATGTTTAGCACTTTATAAATATATAGATTTTATAGTGATCCGGATCATAGGCAGGATTTGCACATGTTTAGTACTTTATAAATATATAGATTTTATAGTGATCCGGATCATAGGCAGGATTTGCACATGTTTAGTACTTTATAAATATATAGATTTTATAGTGATCCGGATCATAGGCAGGATTTGCACATGTTTAGTCCTTTATAAATATATAGATTTTATAGTGATCCGGATCATAGGCAGGATTTGCACATGTTTAGCACTTTATAAATATATAGATTTTATAGTGACTCGGATCATAGGCAGGATTTGCACATGCTCAGTTGCACTGTTGGAACACTATGTTGAATGATTTTAGCACATATATATCTGGGCATTTGATATCAATTAGTGTGGTGAGACTCTCCCCATCGCCTGCACACCTTTATGTTGGTTTGTCCTGTGTGTTATTGTCCCATTTATGTGTTTTTAAGGGATTTTAATATGTTGAGTGTATTGTATGTAGTGATTATAAATATGTCATTAATAAAAATTTATTTTTTGATCAATTTATGAGTGTGAGAGTTGCCTCCCTACATACTTTTTTTGTTCCTGGTTTGAGCTCTTTTGCAGCTTCGGGAGCAGCACCTCTACACATTAAATAGGGTATAGTGCAAGTCCACATTTTTCTCGGGCGCTGTAACAAAGCGCCTCAGTCACTGTAGTCACCTGGCCAGCATTGATGAATGTGATGTGTGTTGGGCGCTCTAAGACCAGTACAGCGCCGCAGGGAGCGAGAGGTAGCACCAGCTCAGAGCGTCTGGCACTCGGCGCTCCACACCATATTTAACAAAACATTAGACACACACAGTGTCAGCGCTCTAAAGCTGGGCGCTGTAGCATAGAGCGCCAGACGCTGTGTGATTAAAGTCTGTTTTTGAACACATATCCTCCAGTAACAAGGCGAAAACACATGGAATGACATTGTTATAACACTGTGACATTAACACTTTAATACCAGACACGTAATGACAATTCTGCATAAAAATATTAAAAGTCCAAAAAGTTTCTAAAAGTGTTTGTTTGCAGCCAGGAGACGTCACACAATGATTGGAGCAAAAAAATAAATAAAAAAATGTCAAACACGCTTAAACACAAGCAAATGAACGGCCATTGAAATGTATGGGAGAGCGACACTGAGCGTCAGGTACTACACGGCGCTCCTGAGCCTAGAGCTATGGCGCTATACACTGACCTGCCTGTAATAATACATGTGACGCTACATGACGCTGTTAGAGGCGCTATACACTGACCTGCCTGTAATAATACATGTGACACAACATGACGCTGTTAGAGGCGCTATACACTGACCTGCCTGTAATAATACATGTGACGCTACATGGCGCTGTTAGAGGTGCTATACACTGACCTGCCTGTAATAATACATGTGACGCTACATGGCGCTGTTAGAGGCGCTATACACTGACCTGCCTGTAATAATACATGTGACGCTACATGGCGCTGTTAGAGGTGCTATACACTGACCTGCCTGTAATAATACATGTGACGCTACATAGTGCTGTTAGAGGTGCTATACACTGACCTGCCTGTAATAATACATGTGACGCTACATGGCGCTGTTAGAGGCGCTATACACTGACCTGCCTGTAATAATACATGTGACGCTACATGGCGCTGTTAGAGGCGCTATACACTGACCTGCCTGTAATAATACATGTGACGCTACATGGCGCTGTTAGAGGCGCTATACACTGACCTGCCGGTAATAATACCTGTGACGCTACATGGCGCTGTTAGAGGCGCTATACACTGACCTGCCTGTAATAATACATGTGACGCTACATGGCGCTGTTAGAGGTGCTATACACTGACCTGCCTGTAATAATACATGTGACGCTACATGGCGCTGTTAGAGGTGCTATACACTGACCTGCCTGTAATAATACATGTGACGCTATATGACGCTGTTAGAGGTGCTATACACTGACCTGCCTGTAATAATACATGTGACGCTACATGGCGCTGTTAGAGGTGCTATACACTGACCTGCCTGTAATAATACATGTGACGCTATATGACGCTGTTAGAGGTGCTATACACTGACCTGCCTGTAATAATACATGTGACGCTACATGGCGCTGTTAGAGGTGCTATACACTGACCTGCCTGTAATAATACATGTGACACTACATGGCGCTGTTAGAGGCGCTATACACTGACCTGCCTGGAATAATACATGTGACGCTACATGGCGCTGTTAGAGGTGCTGTACACTGACCTGCCTGTAATAATACATGTGACACTACATGGCGCTACCTGGCGCTATCCCTTCTTAAATAGCTCCTATAGGTGCGTGCCTAGGGGTGTCCGGGTCCTCACAGCACATTTAAAACAAAAAAAAAAACACGCCATGACAAGGCAGCGTTTATTCATCCGGCCACTAGGAGCAGCGCAGCACAGGCAAAGGCCGCAGGGACATTGACCATATCTCCTAAGTGTCCCTGATTTGGAGAGACTATCCCTCTTTTGAGTCCATGTCCCTGTCTTTATTTACCATCATTCTCATTGATTTCTTTGAAATAACGGATATCTAAAGAACTACAATCTTTTGCGTTCATACATTGTGTAACTATTGGACGGTTACCTACCTACCAACTTTTTAGGCTGGGAAAGAGGGACATTTCTTAAAGTGGACCAAAACCCACTGTACTTGTGAAATACATTTGGCCAAAGTCCCTGCTGAAACTCTCTTCTTAGGATGTAGAACTAGAAATGAATATTTCCACTTTTCGAATTGTCCTGGAACACTGCATTTTTTTGCTGTCCCTCTCTGTAAGATGTCAGGTGATCAGTCATTGCATAGGTGCGGCCATGACATCATTGCCACACACAACAGAGGCGATGAATGGAGGAGGCGGAGCTTTACAGATAAAACAGGCGCCATTATCTGGGATTAGAGTGAAGTGGAAGCAGTGAAAATTAGCAAAAGGCCCTTCTCATGGGGGGAGAATTTCAGGGGATGCAAGTTAAAAATGTGGGTTTTGGTCTGCTTTAAATTAGGCCACACCCCCTCATTGAGGGATGGATAGGAGATAGGACGTAACAGTTACAATAGAAACACTTTAAATAGGCAAATGAATCATTTATTGCTGCAGATCTGCATGTTACACCTCAAAGAGGGACAATATATAAATGAAGCCACACCCCCTCGTTGGCGGAAGGATATGAGATAGGAGGGTGTAACAGTTACAACAATAGAAACACTGAATAGGCAAATGAATCATTTATTGCTGCAGATCTGCATGTTACACCTCAAAGAGGGACAAATGAGAACAACGAGGGACAGGGGGACATTGATTCAAAAGAGTGGCAATATGTAAATGAAGCCACGCCCCCTCATTTTGGGATGGATAGGAGATAGGATGTAACAGTTACAACAATAGAAACACTTTGAATAGGCAAATGAATCATTTATTGCTGCAGATCTGCATGTTACACCTCAAAGAGGGACAAATGAGAGCAACGAGGGACAGGGGGACATGGACTCAAAAGAGGGACAGTCCCTCCAAATCATGGACACTTGGGAGGTATTTTATTATACCCCAATATAAGTCTTTATTTACCATTATCTCAGTAATTTCTTTGAAATAACGGATATCTAAAGAACTACAATCTTTTGCGTTTATCCATTGTCTATTGCTATACTATTACTAGAGATGAGCGAACTTTTGAAAAATTCGATTCGACTGATTCGCCGAATTTTCCGACAAAAATCGTTTCGACCCGAATAAATTCGCGACGAATCGCTATTAAAAACGGCTATTTCTGAGCCTCCTAGAGCCTCAATAGGGTTGTAAACCATTCAGCCTTGCTGTAACACGCACAGGATGCGTGCTGGGTTAGTTAAATAATACTTTGAAGAAATATCACATGCAGATCAGAGGCATCGCTAATAGAATCGCAGAGCGGCACAATTGCAGAGAGTTGAAGTGGCATCACTATGAGGGGCAGAAGGAGCCCAAATATACACTGGAGTTGGCCTCAGGAGCCCAAAAATTGGATGAATCACACCCTGGAGTTGGCAGAAGTTGGCAGCAGCAGCAGCAGGAGCCCAAATATACACTGGAGTTGGCTTCAGGAGCCCAAAAATTGGATGAATCACACCCTGGAGTTGGCAGAAGTTGGCAGCAGCAGCAGCAGGAGCCCAAATATACACTGGAGTTGGCTTCAGGAGCCCAAAAATTGGATGAATCACACCCTGGAGTTGGCAGAAGTTGGCAGCAGCAGCAGCAGGAGCCCAAATATACACTGGAGTTGGCTTCAGGAGCCCAAAAATTGGATGAATCACACCCTGGAGTTGGCAGAAGTTGGCAGCAGCAGCAGCAGGAGCCCAAATATATACTGGAGTTGGCTTCAGGAGCCCAAAAATTGGATGAATCACACCCTGGAGTTGGCAGGAGTTGACAGTAGCAGCAGCAGGAGCCCAAATATACACTGGAGTTGGCTTCAGGAGCCCAAAAATTGGATGAATCACACCCTGGAGTTGGCAGAAGTTGGCAGCAGCAGCAGCAGGAGCCCAAATATACACTGGAGTTGGCCTCAGGAGCCCAAAAATTGGATGAATCACACCCTGGAGTTGGCAGGAGTTGACAGTAGCAGCGGCAGGAGCCCAAATATACACTGGAGTTGGCTTCAGGAGCCCAAAAATTGGATGAATCACACCCTGGAGTTGGCAGGAGTTGACAGTAGCAGCAGCAGGAGCCCAAATATACACTGGAGTTGGCTTCAGGAGCCCAAAAATTGGATGAATCACACCCTGGAGTTGGCAGGAGTGGACAGCAGCAGCAGCAGGAGCCCAAATATACACTGGAGTTGGTCTCAGGAGCCCAAAAATTGGATGAATCACACCCTGGAGTTGGCAGAAGTTGGCAGCAGCAGCAGCAGGAGCCCAAATATACACTGGAGTTGGCTTCAGGAGCCCAAAAATTGGATGAATCACACCCTGGAGTTGGCAGGAGTTGACAGTAGCAGCAGCAGGAGCCCAAATATACACTGGAGTTGGCTTCAGGAGCCCAAAAATTGGATGAATCACACCCTGGAGTTGGCAGGAGTTGACAGTAGCAGCAGCAGGAGCCCAAATATACACTGGAGTTGGCTTCAGGAGCCCAAAAATTGGATGAATCACACCCTGGAGTTGGCAGAAGTTGGCAGCAGCAGCAGCAGGAGCCCAAATATACACTGGAGTTGGCTTCAGGAGCCCAAAAATTGGATGAATCACACCCTGGAGTTGGCAGGAGTTGACAGTAGCAGCAGCAGCAGGAGCCCAAATATACACTGGAGTTGGCTTCAGGAGCCCAAAAATTGGATGAATCACACCCTGGAGTTGGCAGAAGTTGGCAGCAGCAGCAGCAGGAGCCCAAATATACACTGGAGTTGGCCTCAGGAGCCCAAAAATTGGATGAATCACACCCTGGAGTTGGCAGGAGTTGACAGTAGCAGCAGCAGGAGCCCAAATATACACTGGAGTTGGCTTCAGGAGCCCAAAAATTGGATGAATCACACCCTGGAGTTGGCAGAAGTTGGCAGCAGCAGCAGCAGGAGCCCAAATATACACTGGAGTTGGCTTCAGGAGCCCAAAAATTGGATGAATCACACCCTGGAGTTGGCAGAAGTTGGCAGCAGCAGCAGCAGGAGCCCAAATATACACTGGAGTTGGCCTCAGGAGCCCAAAAATTGGATGAATCACACCCTGGAGTTGGCAGAATTTGGCAGCAGCAGCAGCAGCAGCAGGAGCCCAAATATACACTGGAGTTGGCTTCAGGAGCCCAAAAATTGGATGAATCACACCCTGGAGTTGGCAGGAGTTGACAGTAGCAGCAGCAGGAGCCCAAATATACACTGGAGTTGGCTTCAGGAGCCCAAAAATTGGATGAATCACACCCTGGAGTTGGCAGAAGTTGGCAGCAGCAGCAGCAGGAGCCCAAATATACACTGGAGTTGGCTTCAGGAGCCCAAAAATTGGATGAATCACACCCTGGAGTTGGCAGGAGTTGACAGTAGCAGCAGCAGGAGCCCAAATATACACTGGAGTTGGCTTCAGGAGCCCAAAAATTGGATGAATCACACCCTGGAGTTGGCAGAAGTTGGCAGCAGCAGCAGCAGGAGCCCAAATATACACTGGAGTTGGCCTCAGGAGCCCAAAAATTGGATGAATCACACCCTGGAGTTGGCAGGAGTTGACAGTAGCAGCAGCAGGAGCCCAAATATACACTGGAGTTGGCTTCAGGAGCCCAAAAATTGGATGAATCACACCCTGGAGTTGGCAGAAGTTGGCAGCAGCAGCAGCAGGAGCCCAAATATACACTGGAGTTGGCTTCAGGAGCCCAAAAATTGGATGAATCACACCCTGGAGTTGGCAGAAGTTGGCAGCAGCAGCAGCAGGAGCCCAAATATACACTGGAGTTGGCTTCAGGAGCCCAAAAATTGGATGAATCACACCCTGGAGTTGGCAGAAGTTGGCAGCAGCAGCAGCAGGAGCCCAAATATACACTGGAGTTGGCTTCAAGAGCCCAAAAATTGGATGAATCACACCCTGGAGTTGGCAGGAGTTGACAGTAGCAGCAGCAGCAGGAGCCCAAATATACACTGGAGTTGGCTTCAGGAGCCCAAAAATTGGATGAATCACACCCTGGAGTTGGCAGAAGTTGGCAACAGCAGCAGCAGGAGCCCAAATATACACTGGAGTTGGCTTCAGGAGCCCAAAAATTGGATGAATCACACCCTGGAGTTGGCAGGAGTTGACAGTAGCAGCAGCAGGAGCCCAAATATACACTGGAGTTGGCTTCAAGAGCCCAAAAATTGGATGAATCACACCCTGGAGTTGGCAGAAGTTGGCAGCAGCAGCAGCAGGAGCCCAAATATACACTGGAGTTGGCTTCAGGGGCCCAAAAATTGGATGAATCACACCCTGGAGTTGGCAGGAGTTGACAGTAGCAGCAGCAGGAGCCCAAATATACACTGGAGTTGGCTTCAGGAGCCCAAAAATTGGATGAATCACACCCTGGAGTTGGCAGAAGTTGGCAGCAGCAGCAGCAGGAGCCCAAATATACACTGGAGTTGGCCTCAGGAGCCCAAAAATTGGATGAATCACACCCTGGAGTTGGCAGGAGTTGACAGTAGCAGCAGCAGGAGCCCAAATATACACTGGAGTTGGCTTCAGGAGCCCAAAAATTGGATGAATCACACCCTGGAGTTGGCAGAAGTTGGCAGCAGCAGGAGCCCAAATATACACTGGAGTTGGCCTCAGGAGCCCAAAAATTGGATGAATCACACCCTGGAGTTGGCAGGAGTTGACAGTAGCAGCAGCAGGAGCCCAAAAAATGGCCTAAAGACATAAATATGTTTTGCACCATTTGGAAAGTGTAAAACGTGGCACCATGCTGAATCTAGTCGCATGCATCAGGCATTGGTGGGTGGAAATCCTGGCTGATCCATCCCTGATTCATTTTGACAAAGGTGAGTCTCTCCACATTTTTAGTTGACAGACGAGTTCTCCTCGCCGTAACTATGGCCCCCGCCGCACTAAACACCCGCTCAGATGGCACGCTACTTGCCGGGCAGGACAGCTTTTCCAGGGCAAACTCTGCTAGTTGCGGCCACAAATCAAGTTTGGCTGCCCAGAAGTCCAGCGGATCCTCAAGGTGTGTTGGCATGGTCATGTCAAAGTATGACATGACCTGCTGGTTCAGGTCCTGCTCCAGGTCTTCCTGCTGCTCATGAGTAGCCTCACTATGCGGGTGTAGAAAGCTACTCATTAGCGACTGAAGACTGAGGCTGCTGCTGCTGATGGAGCTTCTGCTGCTACTGCTGCCAACCCCCCCAGCGGCCATGGCAGTGGAAGGTGAGCGCAGAGGTCCCCTCGAGTCAGACCTGCGAGAGTATGGACCATGGCGCAGATAGGCATCGGCCAACTGCCTACGTAGAATGTCTTTGTAGTAGTTGAGTTTGTCCTCCCTCTCGGTGGGTTTAAAAAATGCCCCCATTTTGTGCCGGAAGCGAGGGTCCAATAAGGTGGACAGCCAGAAGTCATCCCGCCGACAGATGGAAACAATTCTGGGGTCACTACGCAAGCATGTGAGCATGCTTCGTGCCATTTGCGCAAGTGACTCGGATGGACTACCTGTCTCCATCTCCACTGCATACTGCCACGGTGTGCCCGGGTCCTCTGTCTCTCCTTCCTCAAAAACCTCTAGCTCCTCTGGCTGCTCCTGCTCCTCCTCTCCTGTCCGCTGACTAGATAAACCAGCCATTTCGCCAAGCCTAAACTGTGTTTCGCTGGGCAACTCCTCCTCCTCCTCTTCCTCCTCCTCCTCCTCCAGTTCAGCTCCAACGGGGTTCATGTGGCCGTAAGATGTAAACGCCATGTCTCCAGTGCCCTGACCAGCCATGGTTTCCAACATGTGCTGTAGTACATGAAGCAGTGGAATCACGTCGTTCATCCCGTAATCCTGCCGACTGACAAATAAAGTGGCTTCCTCAAAGGGCCTGAGCAAACGGCAGGTGTCACGTATGAGCTGCCACTGGTTGACATTGAAGTTACACAGGGGAGTCCCCCTATCTGCTTGGATCATCAGGAAATCCGTGATGGCTTTTCTCTGTTCATATAATCGGTCCAACATGTGAAGGGTGGAATTCCAACGGGTGGAAACATCGCAAATCAGACTATGTTGGGGGATACCATTCTGACGCTGTAGCTCAAGAAGGGTGTGTTTGGCGGTGTAGGAGTGGCTGAAGTGCATGCAAAGTTTCCGTGAAGTTGTTAGGATGTCCTGCAGATGGGGGGAACACTTCAGAAACCGCTTGACAACCAGATTGAAGACGTGAGCCATGCAGGGGGCATGGGTCAGGCTTCCTTGGCGCAGCGCAGACAAAATGTTCTTCCCATTGTCGGTAACCATGATTCCCATTTTAAGTTTTCTCGGAGTAAGCCATGTTTGGATTTCCTGATGAATACATTTAAGCAGTTCCTCCCCTGTGTGACTCCGTTCGCCAAGACAAACCATGTGAAGCACTGCGTGACACCTCCGTGCCCTGCACACATGGTAGACTGGAGGGGCACTGAGACTTGAGCCAACAGTGGAGGGTGAGGAGATGGCGGAGGATGAGGAGGCCGAGTCGCACGGTGTCACAGGCCCAATGGGCAGAGAGCGCGGAGGCCGAAGCGGCGTGACCTGTCCAAGTTGCTGCTGCAAAGGGACCACATTCACCCAGTGGGCCGTAAACGACATGTACTGCCCCTGACCGTAGTTACAGCTCCAGATGTCGGCGCTGCCATGTATTTAGCTACACACCGACAGGCTCAAGGACTGGCCCACCTTCTGTTCAACAAAAGTGTGCAGCGCTGGTACTGCCTTCTTGGCAAAGAAATGACGGCTTGGGACTCTCCACCTCGGCTCGGCACAAGCCATCAGTTCTCTGAAAGGTGCAGATTCCACCACCTGAAAAGGGAGCGACTGCAGCACCAGCAACTTGGACAGGAGCACATTCAGCTTCTGCGCCGTAGGATGAGTGGGCGCATACTGCTGTCTCTTGGACATGGCTTCGCTGATGGATTGCTGGCGGGATGCATGACTTGGAGGAGGAGGAGGAGGAGCAGGAGCGACAGAGGATGGGTATGACGCACAGCTGCCTTCGGCTGAGGTGCTGGAGCCTTGGCTGGCAGAAATTGGGAGCTCACTTGGTGAGGAAGCAGACTGGACCACCCCTTGGGAGCCTCGGTTCTCCCAGGTCGTTTTATGGTGACGCATCATATGTTGACGCAGGGCCGTGGTGCCAACATTTGGACCCTGGCCACGCTTCACCTTTTGCCTACATATCTTGCATGTGGCCATGTTACCCTCCTGCGGATGCCTCAGGAAAAACTGCCACACTGCCGAGTAGCTACTTTTCCCACCCCCTGGCCTCACTGATTCACTGCTGCTGTTGCCAACTCCAGGAACCCCTGCTCCACTACCTCCCGATAAGGTAGACTGCCGCACAGCAGGTGCTCTACCCCGGCCCCGGCCGGCTCCAGCCTTTGGAATTGTGCCCCCATGCTGACTGCTACCACCTTGCTGCCTCAGCTGCTGACTCCGGGGCAACCTGCGCCCCTCTTCTCCTGATGATGACGATGAAGCCCCTTCATCACCCGACTCCCAAGTGCGATCGGCTTCATCGTCATCATCATCATCATCACCGAGTTGTGGCTGTACGTCACTGATGTTCGTGGATTCGTCAACAGTGTCTGGCGCAGGAGCTGGAACTCTCGCAGCACCCACGACACTGTCCACATCACTATCTGTCTGCCTAGCTAGAGAAGCCACCTCCATTTCTTGGCTGGGCAGTAGCTGCTGACTGTCCTCTATCTGATGGTCCTCCTCACTAAAGAGTGGAGCTGAACCCAAAGCATAGGATACGTCGCTGGGGGAGGGAACGGCGTAGGACAGAGGCAATGGGAGGACAGGGACTGCTCTCGGGGCATGCCAACTCAGGGTTGTGTCAGAGGAACCTACCGACCCTAGACTGGGGGTCTCAGACGTAAGTTGTGATGATGTTGTTGATGAGCGCGTCAACCTATCTACCACGGCAGATGCGTTACTGGCGGAGACCAGACCGCTAGCAGATACTGGCAGATTAGGTCTCTCAGCGTGACTCCTGCTGCTACTGGCCCCCAGTCTGATGCGAGCTCTGCCTGCGGAATCTTGGCCTCTGCCACTCCTCTTTTCACTTCCAGGCACTTGTCTGCCCGACATAGTCTAACTGGCGTGGGAGTAGGTGATATTTTAAGATCCCCCGGGCAGCGGTGGGTCTATATGAAACAGAATATAATGCACACCAAAAGTGAGCAGTAACACTCAGCCTCCAACAGGCCTGCTTAGTGTAAATAAGAGAGCTGCTTAGTGTAAATAAAGAGGGGTATGCTATGTTACAGAATGGGATGCCTCAACAGAAGTGCACCTGGCAGGCAGCAGTAAGCCTATGCCCAGCAAAAGTGTCTTATAATATAAATATAATAAGAGCAAATGCTTATATGGTCTTAAACAGAGGCTGCTTTAGTCACAGAATGGGATGCCCCCAAAAAAGATCCAGTAGTACTATGCCCAGAAAAAGTGTCTTTATCAGGCTAATTTCAAATATGATAAGAGCAAATGCTTATATGGTCTTAAACAGAGGCTGCTTTAGTCACAGAATGGGATGCCCTGGCAGGGACAAGTAGTGCTATGCCCAGCAAAAGTGTCTTTATCAGGCTAATTTCAAATATGATAAGAGCAAATGCTTATACGGTCTTAAACAGAGGCTGCTGTAGTCACAGAATGGGATGCCCCAAATAGGAGTGCACCTGGCAGGGTCCAGTAGTGCTTTGCCCAGCAAAAGTGTCTTTATCAGGCATAATTTCAAATATGATAAGAGCAAATGCTTATATGGTCTTAAACAGAGGCTGCTGTAGTCACAGAATGGGATGCCCCAAATAGGAGTGCACCTGGCAGGGTCCAGTAGTGCTTTGCCCAGCAAAAGTGTCTTTATCAGGCCTAATTTCAAATATGATAAGAGCAAATGCTTATATGGTCTTAAACAGAGGCTGCTGTAGTCACAGAATGGGATGCCCCAAATAGGAGTGCACCTGGCAGGGTCCAGTAGTGCTTTGCCCAGCAAAAGTGTCTTTATCAGGCCTAATTTCAAATATGATAAGAGCAAATGCTTATATGGTCTTAAACAGAGGCTGCTGTAGTCACAGAATGGGATGCCCCAAATAGGAGTGCACCTGGCAGGGTCCAGTAGTGCTTTGCCCAGCAAAAGTGTCTTTATCAGGCCTAATTTCAAATATGATAAGAGCAAATGCTTATATGGTCTTAAACAGAGGCTGCTGTAGTCACAGAATGGGATGCCCCAAATAGGAGTGCACCTGGCAGGGTCCAGTAGTGCTTTGCCCAGCAAAAGTGTCTTTATCAGGCCTAATTTCAAATATGATAAGAGCAAATGCTTATATGGTCTTAAACAGAGGCTGCTGTAGTCACAGAATGGGATGCCCCAAATAGGAGTGCACCTGGCAGGGTCCAGTAGTGCTTTGCCCAGCAAAAGTGTCTTTATCAGGCCTAATTTCAAATATGATAAGAGCAAATGCTTATATGGTCTTAAACAGAGGCTGCTGTAGTCACAGAATGGGATGCCCCAAATAGGAGTGCACCTGGCAGGGTCCAGTAGTGCTTTGCCCAGCAAAAGTGTCTTTATCAGGCCTAATTTCAAATATGATAAGAGCAAATGCTTATATGGTCTTAAACAGAGGCTGCTGTAGTCACAGAATGGGATGCCCCAAATAGGAGTGCACCTGGCAGGGTCCAGTAGTGCTTTGCCCAGCAAAAGTGTCTTTATCAGGCCTAATTTCAAATATGATAAGAGCAAATGCTTATATGGTCTTAAACAGAGGCTGCTGTAGTCACAGAATGGGATGCCCCAAATAGGAGTGCACCTGGCAGGGTCCAGTAGTGCTTTGCCCAGCAAAAGTGTCTTTATCAGGCCTAATTTCAAATATGATAAGAGCAAATGCTTATATGGTCTTAAACAGAGGCTGCTGTAGTCACAGAATGGGATGCCCCAAATAGGAGTGCACCTGGCAGGGTCCAGTAGTGCTTTGCCCAGCAAAAGTGTCTTTATCAGGCCTAATTTCAAATATGATAAGAGCAAATGCTTATATGGTCTTAAACAGAGGCTGCTGTAGTCACAGAATGGGATGCCCCAAATAGGAGTGCATCTGGCAGGGTCCAGTAGTGCTTTGCCCAGCAAAAGTGTCTTTATCAGGCCTAATTTCAAATATGATAAGAGCAAATGCTTATATGGTCTTAAACAGAGGCTGCTGTAGTCACAGAATGGGATGCCCCAAATAGGAGTGCACCTGGCAGGGTCCAGTAGTGCTTTGCCCAGCAAAAGTGTCTTTATCAGGCCTAATTTCAAATATGATAAGAGCAAATGCTTATATGGTCTTAAACAGAGGCTGCTGTAGTCACAGAATGGGATGCCCCAAATAGGAGTGCACCTGGAAGGGTCCAGTAGTGCTTTGCCCAGCAAAAGTGTCTTTATCAGGCCTAATTTCAAATATGATAAGAGCAAATGCTTATATGGTCTTAAACAGAGGCTGCTGTAGTCACAGAATGGGATGCCCCAAATAGGAGTGCACCTGGCAGGGTCCAGTAGTGCTTTGCCCAGCAAAAGTGTCTTTATCAGGCCTAATTTCAAATATGATAAGAGCAAATGCTTATATGGTCTTAAACAGAGGCTGCTGTAGTCACAGAATGGGATGCCCCAAATAGGAGTGCACCTGGCAGGGTCCAGTAGTGCTTTGCCCAGCAAAAGTGTCTTTATCAGGCCTAATTTCAAATATGATAAGAGCAAATGCTTATATGGTCTTAAACAGAGGCTGCTGTAGTCACAGAATGGGATGCCCCAAATAGGAGTGCACCTGGCAGGGTCCAGTAGTGCTTTGCCCAGCAAAAGTGTCTTTATCAGGCCTAATTTCAAATATGATAAGAGCAAATGCTTATATGGTCTTAAACAGAGGCTGCTGTAGTCACAGAATGGGATGCCCCAAATAGGAGTGCACCTGGCAGGGTCCAGTAGTGCTTTGCCCAGCAAAAGTGTCTTTATCAGGCCTAATTTCAAATATGATAAGAGCAAATGCTTATATGGTCTTAAACAGAGGCTGCTGTAGTCACAGAATGGGATGCCCCAAATAGGAGTGCACCTGGCAGGGTCCAGTAGTGCTATGCCCAGCAAAAGTGTCTTTATCAGGCCTAATTTCAAATATGATAAGAGCAAATGCTTATATGGTCTTAAACAGAGGCTGCTTTAGTCACAGAATGGGATGCCCCAAATAGGAGTGCACCTGGCAGGGTCCAGTAGTGCTTTGCCCAGCAAAAGTGTCTTTATCAGGCCTAATTTCAAATATGATAAGAGCAAATGCTTATATGGTCTTAAACAGAGGCTGCTGTAGTCACAGAATGGGATGCCCCAAATAGGAGTGCACCTGGCAGGGTCCAGTAGTGCTTTGCCCAGCAAAAGTGTCTTTATCAGGCCTAATTTCAAATATGATAAGAGCAAATGCTTATATGGTCTTAAACAGAGGCTGCTGTAGTCACAGAATGGGATGCCCCAAATAGGAGTGCACCTGGCAGGGTCCAGTAGTGCTTTGCCCAGCAAAAGTGTCTTTATCAGGCCTAATTTCAAATATGATAAGAGCAAATGCTTATATGGTCTTAAACAGAGGCTGCTGTAGTCACAGAATGGGATGCCCCAAATAGGAGTGCACCTGGCAGGGTCCAGTAGTGCTTTGCCCAGCAAAAGTGTCTTTATCAGGCCTAATTTCAAATATGATAAGAGCAAATGCTTATATGGTCTTAAACAGAGGCTGCTGTAGTCACAGAATGGGATGCCCCAAATAGGAGTGCACCTGGCAGGGTCCAGTAGTGCTTTGCCCAGCAAAAGTGTCTTTATCAGGCCTAATTTCAAATATGATAAGAGCAAATGCTTATATGGTCTTAAACAGAGGCTGCTTTAGTCACAGAATGGGATGCCCCAAATAGGAGTGCACCTGGCAGGGTCCAGTAGTGCTTTGCCCAGCAAAAGTGTCTTTATCAGGCCTAATTTCAAATATGATAAGAGCAAATGCTTATATGGTCTTAAACAGAGGCTGCTTTAGTCACAGAATGGGATGCCCCAAATAGGAGTGCACCTGGCAGGGTCCAGTAGTGCTTTGCCCAGCAAAAGTGTCTTTATCAGGCCTAATTTCAAATATGATAAGAGCAAATGCTTATATGGTCTTAAACAGAGGCTGCTGTAGTCACAGAATGGGATGCCCCAAATAGGAGTGCACCTGGCAGGGTCCAGTAGTGCTTTGCCCAGAAAAAGTGTCTTTATCAGGCCTAATTTCAAATATGATAAGAGCAAATGCTTATATGGTCTTAAACAGAGGCTGCTGTAGTCACAGAATGGGATGCCCCAAATAGGAGTGCACCTGGCAGGGTCCAGTAGTGCTTTGCCCAGCAAAAGTGTCTTTATCAGGCCTAATTTCAAATATGATAAGAGCAAATGCTTATATGGTCTTAAACAGAGGCTGCTGTAGTCACAGAATGGGATGCCCCAAATAGGAGTGCACCTGGCAGGGTCCAGTAGTGCTTTGCCCAGCAAAAGTGTCTTTATCAGGCCTAATTTCAAATATGATAAGAGCAAATGCTTATATGGTCTTAAACAGAGGCTGCTGTAGTCACAGAATGGGATGCCCCAAATAGGAGTGCACCTGGCAGGGTCCAGTAGTGCTTTGCCCAGCAAAAGTGTCTTTATCAGGCCTAATTTCAAATATGATAAGAGCAAATGCTTATATGGTCTTAAACAGAGGCTGCTTTAGTCACAGAATGGGATGCCCCAAATAGGAGTGCACCTGGCAGGGTCCAGTAGTGCTTTGCCCAGCAAAAGTGTCTTTATCAGGCCTAATTTCAAATATGATAAGAGCAAATGCTTATATGGTCTTAAACAGAGGCTGCTGTAGTCACAGAATGGGATGCCCCAAATAGGAGTGCACCTGGCAGGGTCCAGTAGTGCTTTGCCCAGCAAAAGTGTCTTTATCAGGCCTAATTTCAAATATGATAAGAGCAAATGCTTATATGGTCTTAAACAGAGGCTGCTGTAGTCACAGAATGGGATGCCCCAAACAGGAGTGCACCTGGCAGGGTCCAGTAGTGCTTTGCCCAGCAAAAGTGTCTTTATCAGGCCTAATTTCAAATATGATAAGAGCAAATGCTTATATGGTCTTAAACAGAGGCTGCTGTAGTCACAGAATGGGATGCCCCAAATAGGAGTGCACCTGGCAGGGTCCAGTAGTGCTTTGCCCAGCAAAAGTGTCTTTATCAGGCCTAATTTCAAATATGATAAGAGCAAATGCTTATATGGTCTTAAACAGAGGCTGCTGTAGTCACAGAATGGGATGCCCCAAATAGGAGTGCACCTGGCAGGGTCCAGTAGTGCTTTGCCCAGCAAAAGTGTCTTTATCAGGCCTAATTTCAAATATGATAAGAGCAAATGCTTATATGGTCTTAAACAGAGGCTGCTTTAGTCACAGAATGGGATGCCTCACAGCAGACTTAAGATCAGTTCAGTATATATGCACAGTTAGTATAAGCAGCCTGAAAACGCTAACAAAGCCTGTCAGGCTGGATGAAAAAAAAAAAAAAAACTGACAGCCTCCGATTTTCCCTTCCTTTCCCTGTTTTTCGCTGACTTTCTGTCTGTCTCCTGTCTGTCTCCTGTCTGTCTCCTGCCTGTCTCCAGCCTGTCCCTGTCTGTCCCTGCCTGTCTCCAGCCTGTCCCTGTCTGTCCCTGCCTGTCTCCAGCCTGTCCCTGTCTGTCCCTCAGCTACACAGCGTTCTGTCTCTCACGAATGCAATAGAGAAATGAGGAAAAGCAAGATGGCCACCGTTAAATACCGCTGTGTGACGTCACCGGGCTTGCTGGCTGCTGATAGGCTGCATGTGACTGCCCCAGCTTGCACTGGCGCGGGATACATGTCCAGACATGTCCCGTCCGCCATCTTAGAATGCCTGTAAATGTAAATGAATGGATGTTAAAGGAAAACTTCGAGTGATCGAATCGCGGGGAAATTCGGATTCGATCCGAATCGAATTTTTCCTGAAATTCGGATCGAATCCGGGTTCGTCCGGATCGATTCGCTCATCCCTAACTATTACTATTAAACAAAGACCAAAGAAAATGAGGAATCCACCAGTTTCCTCAAAATATCCCCAAAAAGTGGCACCACTAACCCCTCGATTCAAAGAGCAAAAGTTAATTGATTTCGGATCGAGAATCGTAAGTTTGGGTGGGTGTTTGTCATTTTTTCCTGTTTTTTTGGCCATTTCCGCACGAGCCTACGTACGAATGCGTATATGCTCTTACGATCATCGGAAGTTCGTTCCTAAATTGTAGGATCAAAATGTAAAACTTAGGATCAAAACCTAAAACTTAGGATCAAAACCTAAAACTTAGGATAATCGGATGTGTTTCCGTGTGATTCAGAGAACAGTTTTCCAACCTCTAAATACGTTTTAAAAGAAAGCCACTGCCGACACCTTTTAGCAGTCGGATTGCTGTTCTTGAACAGGTTTTTTGGCTATGTGGAGGAGTCTGCGCGTCTTGAGCTCCAATGAACTGCATGTATCAGCATGGCCGAGGCCATAAATTGTATGGCAATTAGAGATGAGCGAACTTTTGAAAAATTCGATTCGACTGATTCGCCGAATTTTCCGACAAAAATCGTTTCGACCCGAATAAATTCGCGACAAATCGCTATTAAAAACGGCTATTTCTGAGCCTCCTAGAGCCTCAATAGGGTTGTAAACCATTCAGCCTTGCTGTAACACGCACAGGATGCGTGCTGGGTTAGTTAAATAATACTTTGAAGAAATATCACATGCAGATCAGAGGCATCGCTAATAGAATCGCAGAGCGGCACAATTGCAGAGAGTTGAAGTGGCATCACTATGAGGGGCAGAAGGAGCCCAAATATACACTGGAGTTGGCCTCAGGAGCCCAAAAATTGGATGAATCACACCCTGGAGTTGGCAGAAGTTGGCAGCAGCAGCAGCAGGAGCCCAAATATACACTGGAGTTGGCTTCAGGAGCCCAAAAATTGGATGAATCACACCCTGGAGTTGGCAGGAGTTGACAGTAGCAGCAGCAGGAGCCCAAATATACACTGGAGTTGGCTTCAGGAGCCCAAAAATTGGATGAATCACACCCTGGAGTTGGCAGGAGTTGACAGTAGCAGCAGCAGGAGCCCAAATATACACTGGAGTTGGCTTCAGGAGCCCAAAAGTTGGATGAATCACACCCTGGAGTTGGCAGGAGTTGACAGTAGCAGCAGCAGGAGCCCAAATATACACTGGAGTTGGCTTCAGGAGCCCAAAAATTGGATGAATCACACCCTGGAGTTGGCAGGAGTGGACAGCAGCAGCAGCAGGAGCCCAAATATACACTGGAGTTGGTCTCAGGAGCCCAAAAATTGGATGAATCA
Organism: Gastrophryne carolinensis; assembly: GCA_027917425.1. NCBI lineage: Eukaryota > Metazoa > Chordata > Amphibia > Anura > Microhylidae > Gastrophryne > Gastrophryne carolinensis. The sequence goes on along the minus strand of CM051240.1, from coordinate 254,245,600 downwards.
CACCCTGGAGTTGGCAGAAGTTGGCAGCAGCAGCAGCAGGAGCCCAAATATACACTGGAGTTGGCTTCAGGAGCCCAAAAATTGGATGAATCACACCCTGGAGTTGGCAGGAGTTGACAGTAGCAGCAGCAGGAGCCCAAATATACACTGGAGTTGGCTTCAGGAGCCCAAAAATTGGATGAATCACACCCTGGAGTTGGCAGGAGTTGACAGTAGCAGCAGCAGGAGCCCAAATATACACTGGAGTTGGCTTCAGGAGCCCAAAAATTGGATGAATCACACCCTGGAGTTGGCAGGAGTTGACAGCAGCAGCAGCAGGAGCCCAAATATACACTGGAGTTGGCCTCAGGAGCCCAAAAATTGGATGAATCACACCCTGGAGTTGGCAGAAGTTGGCAGCAGCAGCAGCAGGAGCCCAAATATACACTGGAGTTGGCTTCAGGAGCCCAAAAATTGGATGAATCACACCCTGGAGTTGGCAGGAGTTGACAGTAGCAGCAGCAGGAGCCCAAATATACACTGGAGTTGGCTTCAGGAGCCCAAAAATTGGATGAATCACACCCTGGAGTTGGCAGAAGTTGGCAGCAGCAGCAGCAGGAGCCCAAATATACACTGGAGTTGGCTTCAGGAGCCCAAAAATTGGATGAATCACACCCTGGAGTTGGCAGAAGTTGGCAGCAGCAGCAGCAGGAGCCCAAATATACACTGGAGTTGGCCTCAGGAGCCCAAAAATTGGATGAATCACACCCTGGAGTTGGCAGGAGTTGACAGCAGCAGCAGCAGGAGCCCAAATATACACTGGAGTTGGCCTCAGGAGCCCAAAAATTGGATGAATCACACCCTGGAGTTGGCAGAAGTTGGCAGCAGCAGCAGCAGGAGCCCAAATATACACTGGAGTTGGCTTCAGGAGCCCAAAAATTGGATGAATCACACCCTGGAGTTGGCAGGAGTTGACAGCAGCAGCAGCAGGAGCCCAAACATTACTTTAAAGAGACCCTGGGGTTGGCTTCAGGAGCCCAAAAATTGGATGAATCACACCCTGGAGTTGGCAGAAGTTGGCAGCAGCAGCAGCAGGAGCCCAAATATACACTGGAGTTGGCTTCAGGAGCCCAAAAATTGGATGAATCACACCCTGGAGTTGGCAGGAGTTGACAGTAGCAGCAGCAGGAGCCCAAATATACACTGGAGTTGGCTTCAGGAGCCCAAAATTGGATGAATCACACCCTGGAGTTGGCAGGAGTTGACAGTAGCAGCAGCAGGAGCCCAAATATACACTGGAGTTGGCTTGAGGAGCCCAAAAATTGGATGAATCACACCCTGGAGTTGGCAGAAGTTGGCAGCAGCAGCAGCAGGAGCCCAAATATACACTGGAGTTGGCTTCAGGAGCCCAAAAATTGGATGAATCACACCCTGGAGTTGGCAGGAGTTGACAGTAGCAGCAGCAGGAGCCCAAATATACACTGGAGTTGGCTTCAGGAGCCCAAAAATTGGATGAATCACACCCTGGAGTTGGCAGGAGTTGACAGCAGCAGCAGCAGGAGCCCAAATATACACTGGAGTTGGCTTCAGGAGCCCAAAAATTGGATGAATCACACCCTGGAGTTGGCAGGAGTTGACAGCAGCAGCAGCAGGAGCCCAAATATACACTGGAGTTGGCTTCAGGAGCCCAAAAATTGGATGAATCACACCCTGGAGTTGGCAGGAGTTGACAGTAGCAGCAGCAGGAGCCCAAAAAATGGCCTAAAGACATAAATATGTTTTGCACCATTTGGAAAGTGTAAAACGTGGCACCATGCTGAATCTAGTCGCATGCATCAGGCATTGGTGGGTGGAAATCCTGGCTGATCCATCCCTGATTCATTTTGACAAAGGTGAGTCTCTCCACATTTTTAGTTGACAGACGAGTTCTCCTCGCCGTAACTATGGCCCCCGCCGCACTAAACACCCGCTCAGATGGCACGCTACTTGCCGGGCAGGACAGCTTTTCCAGGGCAAACTCTGCTAGTTGCGGCCACAAATCAAGTTTGGCTGCCCAGAAGTCCAGCGGATCCTCAAGGTGTGTTGGCATGGTCATGTCAAAGTATGACATGACCTGCTGGTTCAGGTCCTGCTCCAGGTCTTCCTGCTGCTCATGAGTAGCCTCACTATGCGGGTGTAGAAAGCTACTCATTAGCGACTGAAGACTGAGGCTGCTGCTGCTGATGGAGCTTCTGCTGCTGCTGCTGCCAACCCCCCCAGCGGCCATGGCAGTGGAAGGTGAGCGCAGAGGTCCCCTCGAGTCAGACCTGCGAGAGTATGGACCATGGCGCAGATAGGCATCGGCCAACTGCCTACGTAGAATGTCTTTGTAGTAGTTGAGTTTGTCCTCCCTCTCGGTGGGTTTAAAAAATGCCCCCATTTTGTGCCGGAAGCGAGGGTCCAATAAGGTGGACAGCCAGAAGTCATCCCGCCGACAGATGGAAACAATTCTGGGGTCACTACGCAAGCATGTGAGCATGCTTCGTGCCATTTGCGCAAGTGACTCGGATGGACTACCTGTCTCCATCTCCACTGCATACTGCCACGGTGTGCCCGGGTCCTCTGTCTCTCCTTCCTCAAAAACCTCTAGCTCCTCTGGCTGCTCCTGCTCCTCCTCTCCTGTCCGCTGACTAGATAAACCAGCCATTTCGCCAAGCCTAAACTGTGTTTCGCTGGGCAACTCCTCCTCCTCCTCTTCCTCCTCCTCCTCCTCCAGTTCAGCTCCAACGGGGTTCATGTGGCCGTAAGATGTAAACGCCATGTCTCCAGTGCCCTGACCAGCCATGGTTTCCAACATGTGCTGTAGTACATGAAGCAGTGGAATCACGTCGTTCATCCCGTAATCCTGCCGACTGACAAATAAAGTGGCTTCCTCAAAGGGCCTGAGCAAACGGCAGGTGTCACGTATGAGCTGCCACTGGTTGACATTGAAGTTACACAGGGGAGTCCCCCTATCTGCTTGGATCATCAGGAAATCCGTGATTTTTTCTTTTCTCTGTTCATATAATCGGTCCAACATGTGAAGGGTGGAATTCCAACGGGTGGAAACATCGCAAATCAGACTATGTTGGGGGATACCATTCTGACGCTGTAGCTCAAGAAGGGTGTGTTTGGCGGTGTAGGAGTGGCTGAAGTGCATGCAAAGTTTCCGTGAAGTTGTTAGGATGTCCTGCAGATGGGGGGAACACTTCAGAAACCGCTTGACAACCAGATTGAAGACGTGAGCCATGCAGGGGGCATGGGTCAGGCTTCCTTGGCGCAGCGCAGACAAAATGTTCTTCCCATTGTCGGTAACCATGATTCCCATTTTAAGTTTTCTCGGAGTAAGCCATGTTTGGATTTCCTGATGAATACATTTAAGCAGTTCCTCCCCTGTGTGACTCCGTTCGCCAAGACAAACCATGTGAAGCACTGCGTGACACATCCGTGCCCTGCACACATGGTAGACTGGAGGGGCACTGAGACTTGAGCCTACAGTGGAGGGTGAGGAGATGGCGGAGGATGAGGAGGCCGAGTCGCACGGTGTCACAGGCCCAATGGGCAGAGAGCGCGGAGGCCGAAGCGGCGTGACCTGTCCAAGTTGCTGCTGCAAAGGGACCACATTCACCCAGTGGGCCGTAAACGACATGTACTGCCCCTGACCGTAGTTACAGCTCCAGATGTCGGCGCTGCCATGTATTTTGCTACACACCGACAGGCTCAAGGACTGGCCCACCTTCTGTTCAACAAAAGTGTGCAGCGCTGGTACTGCCTTCTTGGCAAAGAAATGACGGCTTGGGACTCTCCACCTCGGCTCGGCACAAGCCATCAGTTCTCTGAAAGGTGCAGATTCCTCCACCTGAAAAGGGAGCGACTGCAGCACCAGCAACTTGGACAGGAGCACATTCAGCTTCTGCGCCGTAGGATGAGTGGGCGCATACTGCTGTCTCTTGGACATGGCTTCGCTGATGGATTGCTGGCGGGATGCATGACTTGGAGGAGGAGGAGCAGGAGAGACAGAGGATGGGTATGACGCACAGCTGCCTTCGGCTGAGGTGCTGGAGCCTTGGCTGGCAGAAATTGGGAGCTCACTTGGTGAGGAAGCAGACTGGACCACCCCTTGGGAGCCTCGGTTCTCCCAGGTCGTTTTATGGTGACGCATCATATGTTGACGCAGGGCCGTGGTGCCAACATTTGGACCCTGGCCACGCTTCACCTTTTGCCTACATATCTTGCATGTGGCCATGTTACCCTCCTGCGGATGCCTCAGGAAAAACTGCCACACTGCCGAGTAGCTACTTTTCCCACCCCCTGGCCTCACTGATTCACTGCTGCTGTTGCCAACTCCAGGAACCCCTGCTCCACTACCTCCCGATAAGGTAGACTGCCGCACAGCAGGTGCTCTACCCCGGCCCCGGCCGGCTCCAGCCTTTGGAATTGTGCCCCCATGCTGACTGCTACCACCTTGCTGCCTCAGCTGCTGACTCCGGGGCAACCTGCGCCCCTCTTCTCCTGATGATGACGATGAAGCCCCTTCATCACCCGACTCCCAAGTGCGATCGGCTTCATCGTCATCATCATCATCATCACCGAGTTGTGGCTGTACGTCACTGATGTTCGTGGATTCGTCAACAGTGTCTGGCGCAGGAGCTGGAACTCTCGCAGCACCCACGACACTGTCCACATCACTATCTGTCTGCCTAGCTAGAGAAGCCACCTCCATTTCTTGGCTGGGCAGTAGCTTCTGACTGTCCTCTATCTGATGGTCCTCCTCACTAAAGAGTGGAGCTGAACCCAAAGCATAGGATACGTCGCTGGGGGAGGGAACGGCGTAGGACAGAGGCAATGGGAGGACAGGGACTGCTCTCGGGGCATGCCAACTCAGGGTTGTGTCAGAGGAACCTACCGACCCTAGACTGGGGGTCTCAGACGTAAGTTGTGATGATGTTGTTGATGAGCGCGTCAACCAATCTACCACGGCAGATGCGTTACTGGTGGAGACCCGACCGCTAGCAGATACTGGCAGATTAGGTCTCTCAGCGTGACTCCTGCTGCTACTGGCCCCCAGTCTGATGCGAGCTCTGCCTGCGGAATCTTGGCCTCTGCCACTCCTCTTTTCACTTCCAGGCACTTGTCTGCCCGACATAGTCTAACTGGCGTGGGAGTAGGTGATATTTTAAGATCCCCCGGGCAGCGGTGGGTCTATATGAAACAGAATATAATGCACACCAAAAGTGAGCAGTAACACTCAGCCTCCAACAGGCCTGCTTAGTGTAAATAAGAGAGCTGCTTAGTGTAAATAAAGAGGGGTATGCTATGTTACAGAATGGGATGCCTCAACAGAAGTGCACCTGGCAGGCAGCAGTAAGCCTATGCCCAGCAAAAGTGTCTTATAATATAAATATAATAAGAGCAAATGCTTATATGGTCTTAAACAGAGGCTGCTTTAGTCACAGAATGGGATGCCCCCAAAAAAGATCCAGTAGTACTATGCCCAGCAAAAGTGTCTTTATCAGGCTAATTTCAAATATGATAAGAGCAAATGCTTATATGGTCTTAAACAGAGGCTGCTTTAGTCACAGAATGGGATGCCCTGGCAGGGACAAGTAGTGCTATGCCCAGCAAAAGTGTCTTTATCAGGCTAATTTCAAATATGATAAGAGCAAATGCTTATACGGTCTTAAACAGAGGCTGCTTTAGTCACAGAATGGGATGCCCCAACAGGAATGGACCTGGCAGGGTCCAGTAGTGCTATGCCCAGCAAAAGTGTCTTTATCAGGCCTAATTTCAAATATGATAAGAGCAAATGCTCATATGGTCTTAAACAGAGGCTGCTTTAGTCACAGAATGGGATGCCCCAACAGGAATGGACCTGGCAGGGTCCAGTAGTGCTTTGCCCAGCAAAAGTGTCTTTATCAGGCCTAATTTCAAATATGATAAGAGCAAATGGTTATATGGTCTTAAACAGAGGCTGCTTTAGTCACAGAATGGGATGCCCCAACAGAAGTGGACCTGGCAGGGTCCAGTAGTGCTATGCCCAGCAAAAGTGTCTTTATCAGGCCTAATTTCAAATATGATAAGAGCAAATGGTTATATGGTCTTAAACAGAGGCTGCTTTAGTCACAGAATGGGATGCCCCAACAGAAGTGGACCTGGCAGGGTCCAGTAGTGCTATGCCCAGCAAAAGTGTCTTTATCAGGCCTAATTTCAAATATGATAAGAGCAAATGGTTATATGGTCTTAAACAGAGGCTGCTTTAGTCACAGAATGGGATGCCCCAACAGGAATGGACCTGGCAGGGTCCAGTAGTGCTTTGCCCAGCAAAAGTGTCTTTATCAGGCCTAATTTCAAATATGATAAGAGCAAATGCTTATATGGTCTTAAACAGAGGCTGCTTTAGTCACAGAATGGGATGCCCCAACAGGAATGGACCTGGCAGGGTCCAGTAGTGCTTTGCCCAGCAAAAGTGTCTTTATCAGGCCTAATTTCAAATATGATAAGAGCAAATGGTTATATGGTCTTAAACAGAGGCTGCTTTAGTCACAGAATGGGATGCCCCAACAGGAATGGACCTGGCAGGGTCCAGTAGTGCTTTGCCCAGCAAAAGTGTCTTTATCAGGCCTAATTTCAAATATGATAAGTGAAAATGGTTATACGGTCTTAAACAGAGGCTGCTGTAGTCACAGAATGGGATGCCCCAACAGAAGTGGACCTGGCAGGGTCCAGTAGTGCTATGCCCAGCAAAAGTGTCTTTATCAGGCCTAATTTCAAATATGATAAGAGCAAATGCTTATATGGTCTTAAACAGAGGCTGCTTTAGTCACAGAATGGGATGCCCCAACAGGAATGGACCTGGCAGGGTCCAGTAGTGCTTTGCCCAGCAAAAGTGTCTTTATCAGGCCTAATTTCAAATATGATAAGTGAAAATGGTTATACGGTCTTAAACAGAGGCTGCTGTAGTCACAGAATGGGATGCCCCAACAGAAGTGGACCTGGCAGGGTCCAGTAGTGCTATGCCCAGCAAAAGTGTCTTTATCAGGCCTAATTTCAAATATGATAAGAGCAAATGCTTATATGGTCTTAAACAGAGGCTGCTTTAGTCACAGAATGGGATGCCCCAACAGGAATGGACCTGGCAGGGTCCAGTAGTGCTTTGCCCAGCAAAAGTGTCTTTATCAGGCCTAATTTCAAATATGATAAGTGAAAATGGTTATACGGTCTTAAACAGAGGCTGCTGTAGTCACAGAATGGGATGCCCCAACAGAAGTGGACCTGGCAGGGTCCAGTAGTGCTATGCCCAGCAAAAGTGTCTTTATCAGGCCTAATTTCAAATATGATAAGAGCAAATGGTTATATGGTCTTAAACAGAGGCTGCTTTAGTCACAGAATGGGATGCCCCAACAGAAGTGGACCTGGCAGGGTCCAGTAGTGCTATGCCCAGCAAAAGTGTCTTTATCAGGCCTAATTTCAAATATGATAAGAGCAAATGCTTATATGGTCTTAAACAGAGGCTGCTTTAGTCACAGAATGGGATGCCCCAACAGGAATGGACCTGGCAGGGTCCAGTAGTGCTTTGCCCAGCAAAAGTGTCTTTATCAGGCCTAATTTCAAATATGATAAGTGAAAATGGTTATACGGTCTTAAACAGAGGCTGCTGTAGTCACAGAATGGGATGCCCCAACAGAAGTGGACCTGGCAGGGTCCAGTAGTGCTATGCCCAGCAAAAGTGTCTTTATCAGGCCTAATTTCAAATATGATAAGAGCAAATGGTTATATGGTCTTAAACAGAGGCTGCTTTAGTCACAGAATGGGATGCCCCAACAGAAGTGGACCTGGCAGGGTCCAGTAGTGCTATGCCCAGCAAAAGTGTCTTTATCAGGCCTAATTTCAAATATGATAAGAGCAAATGCTTATATGGTCTTAAACAGAGGCTGCTTTAGTCACAGAATGGGATGCCCCAACAGGAATGGACCTGGCAGGGTCCAGTAGTGCTTTGCACAGCAAAAGTGTCTTTATCAGGCCTAATTTCAAATATGATAAGAGCAAATGGTTATATGGTCTTAAACAGAGGCTGCTTTAGTCACAGAATGGGATGCCCCAACAGAAGTGGACCTGGCAGGGTCCAGTAGTGCTATGCCCAGCAAAAGTGTCTTTATCAGGCCTAATTTCAAATATGATAAGAGCAAATGCTTATATGGTCTTAAACAGAGGCTGCTTTAGTCACAGAATGGGATGCCCCAACAGAAGTGGACCTGGCAGGGTCCAGTAGTGCTATGCCCAGCAAAAGTGTCTTTATCAGGCCTAATTTCAAATATGATAAGAGCAAATGGTTATATGGTCTTAAACAGAGGCTGCTTTAGTCACAGAATGGGATGCCCCAACAGGAATGGACCTGGCAGGGTCCAGTAGTGCTTTGCCCAGCAAAAGTGTCTTTATCAGGCCTAATTTCAAATATGATAAGTGAAAATGGTTATACGGTCTTAAACAGAGGCTGCTGTAGTCACAGAATGGGATGCCCCAACAGAAGTGGACCTGGCAGGGTCCAGTAGTGCTATGCCCAGCAAAAGTGTCTTTATCAGGCCTAATTTCAAATATGATAAGAGCAAATGCTTATATGGTCTTAAACAGAGGCTGCTTTAGTCACAGAATGGGATGCCCCAACAGGAATGGACCTGGCAGGGTCCAGTAGTGCTTTGCCCAGCAAAAGTGTCTTTATCAGGCCTAATTTCAAATATGATAAGAGCAAATGCTTATATGGTCTTAAACAGAGGCTGCTTTAGTCACAGAATGGGATGCCCCAACAGAAGTGGACCTGGCAGGGTCCAGTAGTGCTATGCCCAGCAAAAGTGTCTTTATCAGGCCTAATTTCAAATATGATAAGAGCAAATGGTTATATGGTCTTAAACAGAGGCTGCTTTAGTCACAGAATGGGATGCCCCAACAGGAATGGACCTGGCAGGGTCCAGTAGTGCTTTGCCCAGCAAAAGTGTCTTTATCAGGCCTAATTTCAAATATGATAAGTGAAAATGGTTATACGGTCTTAAACAGAGGCTGCTGTAGTCACAGAATGGGATGCCCCAACAGAAGTGGACCTGGCAGGGTCCAGTAGTGCTATGCCCAGCAAAAGTGTCTTTATCAGGCCTAATTTCAAATATGATAAGAGCAAATGCTTATATGGTCTTAAACAGAGGCTGCTTTAGTCACAGAATGGGATGCCCCAACAGGAATGGACCTGGCAGGGTCCAGTAGTGCTTTGCCCAGCAAAAGTGTCTTTATCAGGCCTAATTTCAAATATGATAAGAGCAAATGCTTATATGGTCTTAAACAGAGGCTGCTTTAGTCACAGAATGGGATGCCCCAACAGGAATGGACCTGGCAGGGTCCAGTAGTGCTTTGCCCAGCAAAAGTGTCTTTATCAGGCCTAATTTCAAATATGATAAGAGCAAATGGTTATATGGTCTTAAACAGAGGCTGCTTTAGTCACAGAATGGGATGCCCCAACAGAAGTGGACCTGGCAGGGTCCAGTAGTGCTATGCCCAGCAAAAGTGTCTTTATCAGGCCTAATTTCAAATATGATAAGAGCAAATGGTTATATGGTCTTAAACAGAGGCTGCTTTAGTCACAGAATGGGATGCCCCAACAGAAGTGGACCTGGCAGGGTCCAGTAGTGCTATGCCCAGCAAAAGTGTCTTTATCAGGCCTAATTTCAAATATGATAAGAGCAAATGGTTATATGGTCTTAAACAGAGGCTGCTTTAGTCACAGAATGGGATGCCCCAACAGAAGTGGACCTGGCAGGGTCCAGTAGTGCTATGCCCAGCAAAAGTGTCTTTATCAGGCCTAATTTCAAATATGATAAGAGCAAATGCTTATATGGTCTTAAACAGAGGCTGCTTTAGTCACAGAATGGGATGCCCCAACAGGAATGGACCTGGCAGGGTCCAGTAGTGCTTTGCCCAGCAAAAGTGTCTTTATCAGGCCTAATTTCAAATATGATAAGTGAAAATGGTTATACGGTCTTAAACAGAGGCTGCTGTAGTCACAGAATGGGATGCCCCAACAGAAGTGGACCTGGCAGGGTCCAGTAGTGCTATGCCCAGCAAAAGTGTCTTTATCAGGCCTAATTTCAAATATGATAAGAGCAAATGCTTATATGGTCTTAAACAGAGGCTGCTTTAGTCACAGAATGGGATGCCCCAACAGGAATGGACCTGGCAGGGTCCAGTAGTGCTTTGCCCAGCAAAAGTGTCTTTATCAGGCCTAATTTCAAATATGATAAGTGAAAATGGTTATACGGTCTTAAACAGAGGCTGCTGTAGTCACAGAATGGGATGCCCCAACAGAAGTGGACCTGGCAGGGTCCAGTAGTGCTATGCCCAGCAAAAGTGTCTTTATCAGGCCTAATTTCAAATATGATAAGAGCAAATGCTTATATGGTCTTAAACAGAGGCTGCTTTAGTCACAGAATGGGATGCCCCAACAGAAGTGGACCTGGCAGGGTCCAGTAGTGCTATGCCCAGCAAAAGTGTCTTTATCAGGCCTAATTTCAAATATGATAAGAGCAAATGGTTATATGGTCTTAAACAGAGGCTGCTTTAGTCACAGAATGGGATGCCCCAACAGGAATGGACCTGGCAGGGTCCAGTAGTGCTTTGCCCAGCAAAAGTGTCTTTATCAGGCCTAATTTCAAATATGATAAGTGAAAATGGTTATACGGTCTTAAACAGAGGCTGCTGTAGTCACAGAATGGGATGCCCCAACAGAAGTGGACCTGGCAGGGTCCAGTAGTGCTATGCCCAGCAAAAGTGTCTTTATCAGGCCTAATTTCAAATATGATAAGAGCAAATGCTTATATGGTCTTAAACAGAGGCTGCTTTAGTCACAGAATGGGATGCCCCAACAGGAATGGACCTGGCAGGGTCCAGTAGTGCTTTGCCCAGCAAAAGTGTCTTTATCAGGCCTAATTTCAAATATGATAAGAGCAAATGCTTATATGGTCTTAAACAGAGGCTGCTTTAGTCACAGAATGGGATGCCCCAACAGAAGTGGACCTGGCAGGGTCCAGTAGTGCTATGCCCAGCAAAAGTGTCTTTATCAGGCCTAATTTCAAATATGATAAGAGCAAATGGTTATATGGTCTTAAACAGAGGCTGCTTTAGTCACAGAATGGGATGCCCCAACAGGAATGGACCTGGCAGGGTCCAGTAGTGCTTTGCCCAGCAAAAGTGTCTTTATCAGGCCTAATTTCAAATATGATAAGTGAAAATGGTTATACGGTCTTAAACAGAGGCTGCTGTAGTCACAGAATGGGATGCCCCAACAGAAGTGGACCTGGCAGGGTCCAGTAGTGCTATGCCCAGCAAAAGTGTCTTTATCAGGCCTAATTTCAAATATGATAAGAGCAAATGCTTATATGGTCTTAAACAGAGGCTGCTTTAGTCACAGAATGGGATGCCCCAACAGGAATGGACCTGGCAGGGTCCAGTAGTGCTTTGCCCAGCAAAAGTGTCTTTATCAGGCCTAATTTCAAATATGATAAGAGCAAATGCTTATATGGTCTTAAACAGAGGCTGCTTTAGTCACAGAATGGGATGCCCCAACAGGAATGGACCTGGCAGGGTCCAGTAGTGCTTTGCCCAGCAAAAGTGTCTTTATCAGGCCTAATTTCAAATATGATAAGAGCAAATGGTTATATGGTCTTAAACAGAGGCTGCTTTAGTCACAGAATGGGATGCCCCAACAGAAGTGGACCTGGCAGGGTCCAGTAGTGCTATGCCCAGCAAAAGTGTCTTTATCAGGCCTAATTTCAAATATGATAAGAGCAAATGGTTATATGGTCTTAAACAGAGGCTGCTTTAGTCACAGAATGGGATGCCCCAACAGAAGTGGACCTGGCAGGGTCCAGTAGTGCTATGCCCAGCAAAAGTGTCTTTATCAGGCCTAATTTCAAATATGATAAGAGCAAATGGTTATATGGTCTTAAACAGAGGCTGCTTTAGTCACAGAATGGGATGCCCCAACAGAAGTGGACCTGGCAGGGTCCAGTAGTGCTATGCCCAGCAAAAGTGTCTTTATCAGGCCTAATTTCAAATATGATAAGAGCAAATGCTTATATGGTCTTAAACAGAGGCTGCTTTAGTCACAGAATGGGATGCCCCAACAGGAATGGACCTGGCAGGGTCCAGTAGTGCTTTGCCCAGCAAAAGTGTCTTTATCAGGCCTAATTTCAAATATGATAAGTGAAAATGGTTATACGGTCTTAAACAGAGGCTGCTGTAGTCACAGAATGGGATGCCCCAACAGAAGTGGACCTGGCAGGGTCCAGTAGTGCTATGCCCAGCAAAAGTGTCTTTATCAGGCCTAATTTCAAATATGATAAGAGCAAATGCTTATATGGTCTTAAACAGAGGCTGCTTTAGTCACAGAATGGGATGCCCCAACAGGAATGGACCTGGCAGGGTCCAGTAGTGCTTTGCCCAGCAAAAGTGTCTTTATCAGGCCTAATTTCAAATATGATAAGTGAAAATGGTTATACGGTCTTAAACAGAGGCTGCTGTAGTCACAGAATGGGATGCCCCAACAGAAGTGGACCTGGCAGGGTCCAGTAGTGCTATGCCCAGCAAAAGTGTCTTTATCAGGCCTAATTTCAAATATGATAAGAGCAAATGGTTATATGGTCTTAAACAGAGGCTGCTTTAGTCACAGAATGGGATGCCCCAACAGAAGTGGACCTGGCAGGGTCCAGTAGTGCTATGCCCAGCAAAAGTGTCTTTATCAGGCCTAATTTCAAATATGATAAGAGCAAATGCTTATATGGTCTTAAACAGAGGCTGCTTTAGTCACAGAATGGGATGCCCCAACAGGAATGGACCTGGCAGGGTCCAGTAGTGCTTTGCCCAGCAAAAGTGTCTTTATCAGGCCTAATTTCAAATATGATAAGTGAAAATGGTTATACGGTCTTAAACAGAGGCTGCTGTAGTCACAGAATGGGATGCCCCAACAGAAGTGGACCTGGCAGGGTCCAGTAGTGCTATGCCCAGCAAAAGTGTCTTTATCAGGCCTAATTTCAAATATGATAAGAGCAAATGCTTATATGGTCTTAAACAGAGGCTGCTTTAGTCACAGAATGGGATGCCCCAACAGGAATGGACCTGGCAGGGTCCAGTAGTGCTTTGCCCAGCAAAAGTGTCTTTATCAGGCCTAATTTCAAATATGATAAGTGAAAATGGTTATACGGTCTTAAACAGAGGCTGCTGTAGTCACAGAATGGGATGCCCCAACAGAAGTGGACCTGGCAGGGTCCAGTAGTGCTATGCCCAGCAAAAGTGTCTTTATCAGGCCTAATTTCAAATATGATAAGAGCAAATGGTTATATGGTCTTAAACAGAGGCTGCTTTAGTCACAGAATGGGATGCCCCAACAGAAGTGGACCTGGCAGGGTCCAGTAGTGCTATGCCCAGCAAAAGTGTCTTTATCAGGCCTAATTTCAAATATGATAAGAGCAAATGCTTATATGGTCTTAAACAGAGGCTGCTTTAGTCACAGAATGGGATGCCCCAACAGGAATGGACCTGGCAGGGTCCAGTAGTGCTTTGCCCAGCAAAAGTGTCTTTATCAGGCCTAATTTCAAATATGATAAGTGAAAATGGTTATACGGTCTTAAACAGAGGCTGCTGTAGTCACAGAATGGGATGCCCCAACAGAAGTGGACCTGGCAGGGTCCAGTAGTGCTATGCCCAGCAAAAGTGTCTTTATCAGGCCTAATTTCAAATATGATAAGAGCAAATGGTTATATGGTCTTAAACAGAGGCTGCTTTAGTCACAGAATGGGATGCCCCAACAGGAATGGACCTGGCAGGGTCCAGTAGTGCTTTGCCCAGCAAAAGTGTCTTTATCAGGCCTAATTTCAAATATGATAAGTGAAAATGGTTATACGGTCTTAAACAGAGGCTGCTGTAGTCACAGAATGGGATGCCCCAACAGAAGTGGACCTGGCAGGGTCCAGTAGTGCTATGCCCAGCAAAAGTGTCTTTATCAGGCCTAATTTCAAATATGATAAGAGCAAATGGTTATGTGGTCTTAAACAGAGGCTGCTTTAGTCACAGAATGGGATGCCCCAACAGAAGTGGACCTGGCAGGGTCCAGTAGTGCTATGCCCAGCAAAAGTGTCTTTATCAGGCCTAATTTCAAATATGATAAGAGCAAATGCTTATATGGTCTTAAACAGAGGCTGCTTTAGTCACAGAATGGGATGCCCCAACAGGAATGGACCTGGCAGGGTCCAGTAGTGCTTTGCCCAGCAAAAGTGTCTTTATCAGGCCTAATTTCAAATATGATAAGTGAAAATGGTTATACGGTCTTAAACAGAGGCTGCTGTAGTCACAGAATGGGATGCCCCAACAGAAGTGGACCTGGCAGGGTCCAGTAGTGCTATGCCCAGCAAAAGTGTCTTTATCAGGCCTAATTTCAAATATGATAAGAGCAAATGCTTATATGGTCTTAAACAGAGGCTGCTTTAGTCACAGAATGGGATGCCTCACAGCAGACTTAAGATCAGTTCAGTATATATGCACAGTTAGTTACTATAAGCAGCCTGAAAACGCTAACAAAGCCTGTCAGCCAGCTAGTAACACTCAGGCTGGATGAAAAAAAAAAAAAATCTCCCTGTGACAGCCTCCGTTTTTCCTACCTTTCCCTGGCTTTCTGTCTGTCTCCTGTCTGTCTCCTGCCTGTCTCCAGCCTGTCCCTGTCTGTCCCTGTCTGTCCCTGCCTGTCTAACTGTCTGTCCCTCAGCTACACAGCGTTCTGTCTCTCACGAATGCAATAGAGAAATGAGGAAAAGCAAGATGGCCGCCGTTAAATACCGCTGTGACGTCACCGGGCTTGCTGGCTGCTGATAGGCTGCATGTGACTGCCCCAGCTTGCACTGGCGCGGGATAAATGTCCAGACATGTCCCGTCCGCCATCTTAGAATGCCTGTAAATGTAAATGAATGGATGTTAAAGGAAAACTTCGAGTGATCGAATCGCGGGGAAATTCGGATTCGATCCGAATCGAATTTTTCCTGAAATTCGGATCGAATCCGGGTTCGTCCGGATCGATTCGCTCATCCCTAATGGCAATGCATACCTGATTCATGTATGCCTTATAAAAGCATTTTAATGTGGACCTTAATTAGTCCTTTGCATGTAAACCTTTATTTTGCAATACATCCATATATTTGCGTTATTTAAAGAAACTTATGTCCTTTGTTATTTATTTTTAAATTGATGTGCTAGAATAATATTTTTAATTTGAATGTATTGGTGTAGTTGTTTACCTTTGCTTTGTTTAATTATTTTAGCTCATCTTTGGTCAGATGCATCACACTTACTGAGGAGAGGAGAGCGGGATAAAGTGCAGGATGTGGGTTACTGCTGTATTTTGCACAGACACAGCAGAGCTGGGGGCACGGAAAGGTCAGAAATCAAAGAATGCAGAGCAACACAGTCACAAGGCCCTTTCTGTTTGCAGGCTGCCCGATAATACCTGACCCGCCATCTTGGCTGTTTCTAGGCTCATAACATGCCGAAGTTGCTGGGTGTTTTTTAATTTTTGAGAGCAATCTGTATGTAGAGGGTGTGGGTAACCACACAAAAAATTTTAAGTTGTACCATTTGAAGCCAAAATATTAAAATTAAATTCACAAGTAAAAAATGCAAGTTAACTAAAAATTAAACAAAGTAAGATTTACTTATGCAAATGCATTCATTAATGGTTGGTTACTACAAAATGAATGAAATAAAGAAAAATAAAAGACCAAATATTTAGAATGCACTTTAATGAGGTAAGTTTGTAGTGCGCAGCCGCAAGATCAGAAGGATTTACGTCCAGACAAAAAAGGAAAAAGGGCAAAACCAATGTTGCAACCTGAGAAATGAAACGGAAAATTCAGGATGGAAACTGACATAGGTCTGATTCCCGAACTGCCATACGAACGGACGTAAATTTTAGGATAGAAACGTATTTGCTTATAGAATCACTCGCAAGTTCATACGAACGCACGAGCGTACGGGAAAAATAGGATGATCGGCACCCAAATCAAAGCTGTTACATGTTTCTTTGAATCGACCCTTAAGTCTATATTCATGTAATGGAAACTATATTATTATAGTATTATGCTATTACTATTACATTACTACTATTATTATTATTATTTATTTACATAGCGCCATCATCTTCCGTAGCGCTTTACAAGGTATACTTACAGACAGGGTAAAACATGTAGTACAGAGAACAATACAAAATTAGATGCCCCAGGGTTTAAACCAGGTGTTGTGAGCACAGGAGACAATAGGAAGGAGAGCCCTTGGGAGCTTAAAGTCTAAAGGATGGGGTGGAGCCAAAGGGGCGGGGTCACAAGTGGTAGAGCTTGAGTTGGGCTGCATGTGCCGTTTGAAGGTTATGGGAGTTGCCTAAGCCAGGTCATATGCTTGTCTGAGGAAGTGAGTTTTGAGGGCACTTTTAAAGGCTTGGAGTGATGGAGAGTGACGGATTGAGCGGGGGAGTGCATTCCAGAGAAGTGGGGAGGCACGGGAGAAGTCTTGAAGGCGGGAGTGCGAGGAGGTAACCAAGGAGGAGGAGGACAGGAGAATGTCGGAAGCAGAGCGGAGGATGCGCTTGGGTTGGTAACGCTGGATCAGAGGGGAAATGTAAGGCCTGGATAGAGAGAGCTTTGTAGGTTAGTGTTAGAAGTTTGAACTGAACTCTATGGGAGGCAGGTAACCAGTGGAGGGATTGACAGAGGGGGGCAGCACTGGAGAAGCGAGAGGAGAGATGGATGAGGCGAGCAGCAGAGTTTAGAACAGATTGGAGGGGAGCCAGTCTGTTTGCTGGCAAACCACAGAGGAGGGTGTTGCAGTAATCCAGTCAGGATATGACCAGGGCGTGTACTAACATTTTAGTGGTGTCAGGTGAGAGGAAGGATGCGGGAGATATTTTTGAGTTGGAGACGACAGGAGGTGGCCAGGGAGTGAATGTGAGGCTTGAATGTTACTATTAGTAACAGTTACCTACGTAATTACTTTTCGGGGTGAGAAAGAGGGTATGGGCAGGGTCTTCACTCTCATAGAAACATAGAAGGTTGATGGCAGAAGGAGACCATAAAGTCCATCTAGTCTCTGCCCTTATGTATATACTGTATGTTCTCTGTATCTTATGTGTATACTGTATGTTCTCTGTATCTTATGTATATACTACATGTTCTCTGTATCTTATGTGTATACTGTATTTTCTCTGTATCTTATGTGTATACTGTATGTTCTCTGTATCTTATGTATATACTACATGTTCTCTGTATCTTATGTGTATACTGTATGTTCTCTGTATCTTATGTGTATACTGTATGTTCTCTGTATCTTATGTGTATACTGTATGTTCTCTGTATCTTATGTATATACTACATGTTCTCTGTATCTTATGTGTATACTGTATGTTCTCTGTATCTTATGTGTATACTGTATGTTCTCTGTATCTTATGTATATACTGTATGTTCTCTTTATCTTATGTATATACTGTATGTTCTCTGTATCTTATGTATATACTGTATGTTCTCTGTATCTTATGTATATACTGTATGTTCTCTGTATCTTATGTGTACACTGTATGTTCTCTGTATCTTATGTGTATACTGTATGTTCTCTGTATCTTATGTATATACTGTATGTTCTCTGTATCTTATGTGTACACTGTATGTTCTCTGTATCTTATGTGTATACTGTATGTTCTCTGTATCTTATGTATATACTGTATGTTCTCTGTATCTTATGTGTACACTGTATGTTCTCTGTATCTTATGTGTATACTGTATGTTCTCTGTATCTTATGTGTATACTGTATGTTCTCTGTATCTTATGTGTATACTGTATGTTCTCTGTATCTTATGTGTACACTGTATGTTCTCTGTATCTTATGTGTATACTGTATGTTCTCTGTATCTTATGTATATACTGTATGTTCTCTTTATCTTATGTATATACTGTATGTTCTCTGTATCTTATGTGTATACTGTATGTTCTCTTTATCTTATGTATATACTGTATGTTCTCTGTATCTTATGTATATACTGTATGTTCTCTGTATCTTATGTGTATACTGTATGTTCTCTGTATCTTATGTCTATACTGTATGTTCTCTTTATCTTATGTATATACTGTATGTTCTCTGTATCTTATGTATATACTGTATGTTCTCTGTATCTTATGTGTATACTGTATGTTCTCTGTATCTTATGTGTATACTGTATGTTCTCTGTATCTTATGTATATACTGTATGTTCTCTTTATCTTATGTATATACTGTATGTTCTCTGTATCTTATGTATATACTGTATTTTCTCTGTATCTTATGGGTATACTGTATGTTCTCTGTATCTTATGTGTATACTGTATGTTCTCTGTATCTTATGTGTATACTGTATGTTCTCTGTATCTTATGTATATACTGTATGTTCTCTGTATCTTATGTGTGTACTGTATGTTCTCTGTATCTTATGGGTATACTGTATGTTCTCTGTATCTTATGTGTATACTGTATGTTCTCTGTATCTTATGGGTATACTGTATGTTCTCTGTATCTTATGTGTATACTGTATGTTCTCTGTATCTTATGTATATACTGTATGTTCTCTGTATCTTATGTGTATACTGTATGTTCTCTGTATCTTATGTGTATACTGTATGTTCTCTGTATCTTATGTATATACTGTATGTTCTCTGTATCTTATGTATATACTGTATGTTCTCTGTATCTTATGTGTATACTGTATGTTCTCTGTATCTTATGTGTATACTGTATGTTCTCTGTATCTTATGTATATACTGTATGTTCTCTGTATCTTATGTGTGTACTGTATGTTCTCTGTATCTTATGGGTATACTGTATGTTCTCTGTATCTTATGTGTATACTGTATGTTCTCTGTATCTTATGTATATACTGTATGTTCTCTGTATCTTATGTGTGTACTGTATGTTCTCTGTATCTTATGGGTATACTGTATGTTCTCTGTATCTTATGTGTATACTGTATGTTCTCTGTATCTTATGGGTATACTGTATGTTCTCTGTATCTTATGTGTATACTGTATGTTCTCTGTATCTTATGTATATACTGTATGTTCTCTGTATCTTATGTGTATACTGTATGTTCTCTGTATCTTATGTGTATACTGTATGTTCTCTGTATCTTATGTATATACTGTATGTTCTCTGTATCTTATGTATATACTGTATGTTCTCTGTATCTTATGTGTATACTGTATGTTCTCTGTATCTTATGTGTATACTGTATGTTCTCTGTATCTTATGTATATACTGTATGTTCTCTGTATCTTATGTGTGTACTGTATGTTCTCTGTATCTTATGTGTATACTGTATGTTCTCTGTATCTTATGTATATACTGTATGTTCTCTGTATCTTATGTATATACTGTATGTTCTCTGTATCTTATGTGTATACTGTATGTTCTCTGTATCTTATGTATATACTGTATGTTCTCTGTATCTTATGTGTATACTGTATGTTCTCTGTATCTTATGTGTATACTGTATGTTCTCTGTATCTTATGTGTATACTGTATGTTCTCTGTATCTTATGTATATACTGTATGTTCTCTGTATCTTATGTATATACTGTATGTTCTCTGTATCTTATGTGTATATTGTATGTTCTCTGTATCTTATGTGTATACTGTATGTTCTCTTTATCTTATGTATATACTGTATGTTCTCTGTATCTTATGTGTATAGTGTATGTTCTCTGTATCTTATGTGTATACTGTATGTTCTCTGTATCTTATGTATATACTGTATGTTCTCTGTATCTTATGTGTATACTGTATGTTCTCTGTATCTTATGTGTATACTGTATGTTCTCTGTATCTTATGTATATACTGTATGTTCTCTGTATCTTATGTATATACTGTATGTTCTCTGTATCTTATGTGTATATTGTATGTTCTCTGTATCTTATGTGTATACTGTATGTTCTCTTTATCTTATGTATATACTGTATGTTCTCTGTATCTTATGTGTATACTGTATGTTCTCTGTATCTTATGTGTATACTGTATGTTTTCTTTATCTTATGTGTATACTGTATGTTCTCTTTATCTTAGGATAGATGTGTGCTTATCCCAGACATGTTTAAATTCAGTGATTTTTCAACTACCTCTGCTGGAAGTTTGTTCCCGGCATCTACTACTCTTTCTGAAAAATAATATTTTCTAACATTGCTCCTGATCTTCCCCCCGGCTAGCTTCAGGTTGGGCCCCTTGTTCTGTCATTAAGTTTCTTCTTACAAACACTTCCCTCCTGAACCTTATTCCCTCCTGTCACATATATAAAGGTCTCCATCATGTCCCCTCTCTCCCTTCTTTCCTCTCATCTTGGTTTGGGATGCCCTGCTTTATGTATCCACATGGACCGCAGCAGCTATGTCTCCTGCGATCACATGACGATGGGCAGCCAATCAGCATGCTCTGATTTATTGAACTTGTTTTAGTAAGACTGGGGAGGGAACTGAGCCCTCGCTCCTCCGCGTACCCACTTCAGCTACTCAGACAGGCGCGGTGCGGGTACGTGCCGCAGCTGGAGTTATAGCACCAAGAAATCGCCGGCTAGATGAGATCACTCGGCGGTGGGTTTCACACAGGGATAAGAAATCAGGCGGCAGAAAAGTGGTGTAAGTATAGCGCTCGGTAGATCTATATGGATACAGCGACAGCCTGATCAGGTGGCCACCCAAAGTGTGAGTTTTGGAAAAAGCCCAAACCCTTAAAAAACAATTCCCCAGCATCTAAAGTTAATATATTTTAAGTTTTTAGTCACTTACTTATTATTCTTCCCCCACTGGGCTGCAACTCTGTTCAGGACTTTAGGATACGGGCGCCGCCATCTTTACTCAGAAGCATCACACTTACTGAGGAGAGGAGAGTGGGATAAAGTACAGGGGGCGGGTTATAGCTGTGCTTTGCTCAGACAGAGCAGAGCTGGGATCAGGAAAAGGTCAGCAATCCCAGAATGCAGAGCAGCACAGTCAGAAGACACTTCCTGTTTGCAGGCTGCCTGATGCTCCATGAGCCGCCATCTTTGATGTTTAAAGGCTCATAGCATGCAGTAGATGCAGGTAGGATGATTTTTAATGTGGGCAATCTGTATGTACAGGGTGTGGGAAACATATAACATAGGCTCTTATTCAGGGTGAAGGTCCGGATTAATGTGGGCAATCTGTATGTACAGGGGGGAAACATATAACATAGGCTCTTATTCAGGGTGAAGGTCCAGATTAATGTGGGCAATCTGTATGTACAGGGTGTGGGAAACATATAACATAGGCTCTTATTCAGGGTGAAGGTCCGGATTAATGTGGGCAATCTGTATGTACAGGGTGTGGGAAACATATAAGCTAGGCTCTTATTCATGGTGAAGGTCCGGATTAACTACCACCTTTTCAGAGTTGCAATTAGAAGTATCAGAGATAACTCTTCTTTCCGATCATGCCAGATAAGAGTAAAAAGTTGATTTCAGAGAAGAAAAGCTGCGCTGTTGCTGCTAAAACCTGATACAATCCAAGTTCCTAGAAGAAATCAGGCCGGCCCTGGATTCTAGATCCGGGCCTAGGAAACTGCCGTTCCTCTTTAAGCCTGCCGTTACCTAGCAACAGGCACCGGGAGTGTGTTGACACGGCTAAAAGAGCACGCGGCCATTGTTGTGTGATGTGCCCTGTCGCCATTAATAACAGCAGCAGACGCCTCCATCTCTTCTTCCCCAGACTCGGAGAGATAATGATCTGCCGGGAAATAATGAAGAAGGTCGCAGCCAGCCCGATAGCATCTAAATTCAATTACCGATACAATGGCCCCCAACCTGCCCCGCAATGAGATATTAAATATAAAATCAAGATACCAAGTGATGATGATCACTTTCTGGAAACATCTCTCGCCCCATAAAGACGCCCCGTATCGCCCACCGCGCTAATTAACTTCGCTTTCCCCGAGTCTCCATTTTTCCTTCAGAATCTTAATTAGAGAAAACAAAAAAAGTTAAAAATGGATTACGGTGTAAGCAGTGTGGGACTGGGGTGACTGGGGCCCAACTGTGGAATGACTTTGGGGGGCCCACCCCACGTTTAAAAGTATCTGTGACTTCAGTGGCGCAACTGAAGGGCCCTGGTGTAAAAATTAAAGCGGAACAAAACCCACTGAACTTGTGAAATACATTTGCCCAATGACATCACTGCCACACACAACAGTGGCAATGACATATGATTAAGGACTAGAGATAGGAGCCCGAAACGCGTAAGTCGCCTATACTGTATATATGACTTTCCAGGACTTTGATTACTACTGATTTTATTGGCTTTTGATACACTATGGAGATGATTTTAAACGCGTAATTAAAAGTGAAGTTTTATGAGAAGAGGAGTGCGGACCATTCGCTTTGCTTTTCATAGTGGCAATGACATAATTGCCACACACAACAGCGGCAATGACATCACTACCACACACAACAGCGGCAGTGACATCATTGCCACACACAACAGCGGCAAAGACATCATTGCCACACACAACAGCGGCAATGACATCACTGCCGCACACAACAGCGGCAATGACATCACTGCCACACACAACAGCGGCAATGACATCATTGCCACACACAACAGCGACAATGACATCACTACCACACACAACAGCGGCAGTGACATCATTGCCACACACAACAGCGGCAGTGACATCATTGCCACACACAGCAGCGGAAATGACATCATTGTCACACACAACAGCTGAAATGACATCATTGCCACACACAACAGCGGCAATGACATCATTGCCACACACAACAGTCGCAGTGACATCACTGCCACACACAACAGCGGCAATGACATCATTGCCACACACAACAGTCGCAGTGACATCACTGCCACACACAACAGCGGCAATGACATCACTGCCACACACAACAGCGGCAATGACATCATTGCCACACACAACAGCGGCAATGACATCATTGCCACACACTACAGCGGCAATGACATCATTGCCACACACAACAGCGACAATGACATCACTACCACACACAACAGCGGCAGTGACATCATTGCCACACACAACAGCGGCAGTGACATCATTGCCACACACAACAGCGGAAATGACATCATTGTCACACACAACAGCTGAAATGACATCATTGCCACACACAACAGTCGCAGTGACATCACTGCCACACACAACAGCGGCAATGACATCATTGCCACACACAACAGTCGCAGTGACATCACTGCCACACACAACAGCGGCAATGACATCACTACCACACACAACAGTCGCAGTGACATCACTGCCACACACAACAGCAGCAATTACATCATTGCCACACAAAACAGCGGCAATGACATAATTGCCGCACACAACAGTGGCAATGACATCATTGCTGCACACAACAGCGGCAGTGACATCATTGCCACACACAACAGTCGCAGTGACATCACTGCCACACACAACAGCGGCAATGACATCATTGCAAAACACAGCAGCGGCAATGACATCACTGCCACACAGAACAGCGGTAATGACATCATTGCCACACACAACAGCGGCAATGACATCATTGCCACACGCAACAGCGGCAATGACATCACTGCCACACACAACAGCGGCAATTACATCATTGCCACACACAACAGCGGCAATGACATCATTGCCACACACAACAGCGGCAATTACATCATTGCCACACACAACAGCGGCAATGACATCATTGCAAAACACAGCAACGGCAATGACATCACTGCCACACACAACAGCGGTAATGACATCATTGCCACACACAACAGCGGCAATGACATCACTGCCACACACAACAGCGGCAATTACATCATTGCCACACACAACAGCGGCAATGACATCATTGCAAAACACAGCAGCGGCAATGACATCACTGCCACACACAACAGCGGCAATGACATCATTGCCACACACAACAGCGGCAATGACATCATTGCCACACACAACAGCGTAAATGACATCACTGCCACACACAACAGCGGCAATGACATCATTGCCACACACAACAGCGGCAGCGACATCATTGCCACACACAACAGTCGCAGTGACATCACTGCCACACACAACAGCCGCAATGACATCATTGCCACACACAACAGTCGCAGTGACATCACTGCCACACACAACAGCGGCAATGACATCACTGCCACACACAACAGCGGCAATTACATCATTGCCACACACAACAGCGGCAATTACATCATTGCCACACACAACAGCGGCAATGACATCATTGCCACACACAACAGCGGCAATGACATCATTGCCACACACAACAGCGCCAATGACATCATTGCCAAACCCAACAGTGACAATGACATCATTGCACACATAACAGCGCCAATGACATCATTGCCAAACCCAACAGTGACAATGACATCATTGCACACACAACAGCGGCAATGACATAATTGCCACACACAACAGCGACAATGACATCATTGCCACACACAACAGCGACAATGACATAATCGCTACACACAACAGTCGCCCCGTTTCACTCACCTTCTATCCGCTACCACAGCTCAGACTCGGGCGAGTGCGCGGTTTGGCTGAGCGCAGCATGCTTGCTGTCACTCGGCTTTGTTCAGCTAAGCCGCCGAGTGGCGCAAAAGGGAGAGGAGCGGCGCCAGTCACATCCCCCGCCCACCTTGCAGCCACAGCGTGTCCACGCCGCCCATTCAGGAAAGTCGGTGTGCGCACAGCTAGAGGTGAGCGGGGATGCGGGCACAATGCACAGACGCAACAAGGGCGCCAGGAGAAGGTGAGTGAAACTGGTGATTGGGGGGGTTCACACAGCAGGGCATCCCAATTCGCGATGACCCAAGAGTGGAACGTCCTCATGAAGCAATTGCACCTGTGTTGGCTTATCTGTAAAATGATGCTTAGGGGGTTATTCATCAAGCCATAGAGCCAGGTAGCGACTGGTAGCGAACGGTGACCGCCAGGCGCTGTACGCAATACCACATTTATCAAAGAGATTCCGTGAGCGACTCTAACAGCGCCATGTAGCGTCACAAGTATTATTACAGGCAGCTCAGTGTATAGCGTCTCTAACAGCGCCATGTAGCGTCACATGTATTATTACAGGCAGCTCAGTGTATAGCGCCTCTAACAGCGCCATGTAGCGTCACATGTATTATTACAGGCAGGTCAGTGTATAGCGCCTCTAACAGCGCCATGTAGTGTCACATGTATTATTACAGGCAGGTCAGTGTATAGCGCCTCTAACAGCGCCATGTAGTGTCACATGTATTATTACAGGCAGCTCAGTGTATAGCGCCTCTAACAGCGCCATGTAGCGTCACATGTATTATTACAGGCAGGTCAGTGTATAGCGCCTCTAACAGCGCCATGTAGTGTCACATGTATTATTACAGGCAGCTCAGTGTATAGCGCCTCTAACAGCGCCATGTAGTGTCACATGTATTATTACAGGCAGGTCAGTGTATAGCGCCTCTAACAGCGCCATGTAGTGTCACATGTATTATTACAGGCAGCTCAGTGTATAGCGCCTCTAACAGCGCCATGTAGCGTCACATGTATTATTACAGGCAGGTCAGTGTATAGCGCCTCTAACAGCGCCATGTAGCGTCACATGTATTATTACAGGCAGGTCAGTGTATAGCGCCTCTAACAGCGCCATGTAGTGTCACATGTATTATTACAGGCAGGTCAGTGTATAGCGCCTCTAACAGCGCCATGTAGCGTCACATGTATTATTACAGATGGCTCAGCGTATAGCGCCGTTGCTCTAGCTTCTTACCTGACGCTACCTGTCGCTCTCCCATACGTTTCAATGGCCGTTCTTTTTCTTCTGTTTAAACAGGGTTGAATTTATTTTTATTTTATTTTTTTATTATCAAATCATTGTGTGACGTCTCCTATCCTAGAAAAAGTAATTTTTGGAATTTTTTTTGATTTATAATATTTTTACGCAGAATTGTCATTACAGGTCTGGTATTAAAGTGTTAATGTCACAATGTTACAACAATGTCATTCCATGTGTTTTCGCTTTGTTACTGGTGGATATGTGTTTAAAAACAGACTTTAATCACAGAGCGTCTGGCGCTCTGGGCTACAGCGACATAATTTTGAGCGCCGGCGCTGTGAGAGGCGTTTTTTTTTTTTTTTTTGATGAATATGGTTTGAGTCGCTCACACTGACCAGTCGCTACCGTTCGCTCCCATATAGCTCTGTACTGGTGTTATAGCGACTCACACATCAAATTCATCAATGCCGGCCAGCGACTGAGGCGCTCCGTAACAGCGAACCATGGCCGAATCTGGATGCTGCTTTTGGTTTGCTTTTGGTTTGCTTTTAAGGCGTTATTAGTGTACTCGGGAAGCAGGCGCCTCATGCTGCTTCTTCCTCAATTTGAAGTGAAAATGATATAAAATGGATATGAATGTCCGGAATATTCTCCCGCATGTGTAAGATTTCCATTTACACGGAATAAGTAACTTCATTACAGAGCGCCGTTCATCTCGCTCTCTAATGTCTAATGTCGCAGGAAAGGGGCTGTAACGCAGATCTATTCTGCCTTACTGCAGATTAACGGATGTGGAGGCAGCGCGGCGTATATATATATATATATTGCTATCGGGGATATCCCGCTCGCCAAATGCTCTCCCGTGTGTTCTAGAATTGAAGCGCTAAGTGGCTCTAACAGCCATCTACATCAATGCCACCCCCCCACCATCCCACTAAACGGACAGCTTCATACTGCGCTTTTGTCATTGCCAGAACTACTTCCGCGGAGCTGAAATGAGACGTACTTACAGTATTATTTTCACGGATGGGTGAAGCCACGCCCCCTCATTAAGGGATGGATAGGAGATACATTGTAACAGTTACAACAATAGAAACACTTTGAATAGGCAAAATAATCATTTATTGCTGCAGATCTGCGTGTTACACCTCAAAGAGGGACAAATGAGAACAAAGAGGGACAGTGAGACATGGGCAATATGTAAATGAAGCCACACCCAGGGCCGTATTTAACATTTGGCAACCCTAGGCCTGTGCCGGTGCTGGGGCCACTCTATTGGCAGGCAGCGCAGAGAGGGGCGGGGTGGCAGCCACTATTGGTTCTGTAAATAGGTATTGCTTTACAGTGCTGAGGAAGGGAAGCGCGAGCAGCATTACCCGCACATTAACATATCATTAGACCCCATTGTACTATGTACATCTGGCGGGAGGCAGATAGATAGAGAGACAGAGCGAGAGAGACAGATAGATAAATGGGCAGAGAGAGAGACTGAGATACGTAGATGATAGATAGATATGAGATAGATAGATAGATAGATAGATAGATAGATAGATAGATAGATAGATATGAGATAGATAGATAAATAGATAGATAGGAGATAGATAGATAGATAGATAGATAGATATGAGATAGATAGATAAATAGATAGATAGGAGATAGATAGATAGATAGATAGATAGATAGATAGATAGATAGATAGATATGAGATAGATAGATAGATAGATAGATAGATAGATAGATAGATATGAGATAGATAGATAGATAGATAGATAGATAGATAGGAGATAGATAGATAGATAGATAGATAGATAGATAGATAGGAGATAGATAGATAGATAGATAGATAGATAGATAGATAGATATGAGAGAGATAGATAGATAGATAGATAGATAGATAGATAGATATGAGATAGATAGATAGATAGATAGATAGATAGATAGATAGATAGGAGATAGATAGATAGATAGATAGATAGATAGATAGATAGATAGATAGGAGATAGATAGATAGATAGATAGATAGATAGATAGATATGAGATAGATAGATAGATAGATAGATATGAGATAGATAGATAGATAGATAGATAGATAGGAGATAGATAGATAGATAGATAGATAGATATGAGATAGATAGATATGAGATAGATAGATAGATAGATAGATAGATAGATAGATAGATAGAAGGATAGATAGATAGATATGAGATAGATAGATAAGCGATAGATAGATAGGAGATAGATAGATAGATAGATAGATAGATAGATAGATAGATAGATAGGAGATAGATAGGAGATAGATAGATAGATAGATAGATAGATAGATAGATAGGAGATAGATAGATAGATAGATAGATAGATAGATAGATAGATAGGAGATAGATAGATAGATAGATAGATAGATAGATAGATAGATAGGAGATAGATAGATAGATAGATAGATAGATAGATAGATAGATATGAGAGAGATAGATAGATAGATAGATAGATAGATAGATAGATATGAGATAGATAGATAGATAGATAGATAGATAGATAGATAGATAGATAGGAGATAGATAGATAGATAGATAGATAGATAGATAGGAGATAGATAGATAGATAGATAGATAGATAGATAGATAGATAGATAGGAGATAGATAGATAGATAGATAGATAGATAGATAGATAGATAGATATGAGATAGATAGATATGAGATAGATAGATAGATAGATAGATAGATAGATAGATAGATAGATAGATAGATAGATATGAGATAGATAGATAAGCGATAGATAGATAGGAGATAGATAGATAGATAGATAGATAGATAGATAGATAGATAGATAGATAGATAGATAGGAGATAGATAGATAGATAGATAGATAGATAGATAGGAGATAGATAGATAGATAGATAGATATGAGAGAGATAGATAGATAGATAGATAGATAGATAGATAGATAGATATGAGATAGATAGATAGATATGAGATAGATAGATAGATAGATAGATAGATA